>CAAKHC010019449.1:96432-107279 GCA_901007825.1 Macroramphosus scolopax | reverse complement strand
AAAAAAAAAAAAAAAACAAGGGAGGGGGGGGGGGGGGGGGGGGGGGGGGGGGGGGGGGGGGGGGGACTTGATGTAATTTCGTCTGATCACCACACTGGCCCTGTGTCCTATCAGGCAGGGGACCTCTCATCACCTTTAAATTTCTCTGGGCTCATGAAAAGACCAGACACAGGTTCGCTGAAAAATGAAAGAAAAAAAAAAGCGATGGCAACACAAAATGAGGTGGAATGAAACTCTGATCCGCTGCCTTTTGATATCTGCTGGAGTCACTATGCAACAATTTACTTGTAGGACAATTTTAAAGTCCTTTGAATACAAATTCAAATTGACATGCAGAAAATTGAATAAATCCCCAAAGAGGTGAGAGGAGGAACTTTTAGTGAAATACTGCAAAATGCACAAACTAGTATTAACGACATGATATACAGATGTTACGTACATGAAGTTGTTACATGAAACAGAGAACGCAGGTGTAGGTAGGAGGTCTCTACGATGACAGCAATGAATATACAGAACATAGATTCATTTATTGGAACGCAACAAGACATTACAAATGACCACAGTAATGAAAGAAACCAGCGAAATACCCCTTTAATGACATGGGAGTGTTGAATAATAACAATCAAAGATAACAACACACCTGCATCACACACACACACACACACACACACACACACACACACACACACACACACACACACACACACACACACCTCCCTCCCCCCTCTCTGTTTGTTTTGTTTTGGGTATTGCGGTCAACACCTGCCTCCTCCCAGTTAATGGTCTTTTTAATTCACGGCTCAAACCATTTAAAGTCAAACCCTTTCACAATTTGCTTAATTTCTGATGTCATTTCCAGCCTATAATTACTGTTCCTTCCCTCCTATTTATCAGTCGATGTACCTGCTATGAAAATACAAGACCTTGACACCACTTTTGCAGAATCAAAATAGTATTTAATTTGATGTCTTTGGCTGTCAAACAACATTGTTCGAGGGACGTAATTAGGAAAAATGTATCTTCTTCTTTTTTATTTCCTGGATATTGCCAAGACATGTGGGACCTTTATGATAAGAAGGGGGAAGAAAACGTTTGAACACCGCTGCAGTATCTCATGGTTATTGTGAATGGCTTTCAGTAAAATTAATGGTGTGGGGGAGATTGCAGTTTGGCCGTGGTGGAACAGGATGCAGATGTGGTTACAGGGCATCAGGTAAGGAAGCAGTCATTTCCTAAACACAGCGTGGATACACACTCTCTCTCACACACACACTCCAAATAGGAATTCGGATCATTGTCATCATGTGTTCCTATTTCTCCCACCGTTCTCTCTTTTGTCATTCCGTGCCCCTTTGACCCACCTTGCTATTCCTGAACATGTAGACGGTTTTGTATATTTTCCGAGAGCTCAGTTTGCTCGATGCAGATTAATCTCAGCCTTTGTTTCGCAGCAGTGAAGTAAACAAGCCGTATAAAACGTCCTTGAAATAGTCCAAAAGTGAAAAAATAAAAAGTGCATAAAGAATTGTGCTTCTATAATTTGACGGCATCTTTCTGTTCTTACTATATAACGACTGTATAGTTTACTACACTGACTAATCCTGGCTGGATTAGAGAGGCGACAATTCTTTACTTGTTCAAATTCATTGGACTTCACTGAACTATACGCACATGAGGAGCAATATGTGCGAGACAACTGCTCCCAGCAGAATGAAAAATTACTCTTGGGGGACAAACAGATTTTTGTGAGGTTGTTCAGCCCCTGTGCGAAGCCAGATTTTCTGTACACAACCTGCTATATGTTATGTTGTCAAGACTGATTTTTTTCGGCAGCAAAGGAAAATTAATTGCAATGAGGGCGGAGAATTTGTTTTCATATTGGCTTGGTGGAGCCGAGTGCCAGGATGGAGGAGGACAGCTGTGGGGGAAGGCTGGCCGACCCGCTGCCTTCTGCCTCTCCCATGCCTAGCTGCACAGAGTCTGTGACAAAACAAGCCTCCAGGAATACTGGGCAAACACTGAGAGCCTCTCACTGGGATCCGCACTACTTCCTGAGCGCACCACTGCCAGGAAGCCTCACACTACCAATACTGTCTCCACTGCTGCTTTTTTTTTCCTCCTCCTAAATTGAATTGTCGCTCCTGTATCACATCGCTATCAACGACAGTCATAGTCACGATCGGAAAAACGCTGTTCAGTCAGCGGCTTGCAAATATGAGCACAGAGGTGCCGGGATTGCAGACAAACATGCTCTTTAACACGCTTTAACAACTCGCAACAAGAAATAAGGTCAAGCATGTTGTAAGTGATTCCAGTTCTTCTCAATCTGTGTGTGCTCTCACTGTACAAGGCTGTCAAGGCTGAGCCAGGAGAGATGAGGGAGATAGTGGAGGCTGAGGTAGGAACCATTTTCACAGTGCAACAATTACAGGAACCGTCATTACATTGCTCACTCTTACTCAAATACAGATAGAAGCCCCCCAAAAATTATGCGCAGGCTAGGAGGAGAAAGTGGCTCACTTCTGTTTGCTAAATTAATCGCTTCCTAAATGGCTCCGGGCCAGGCAAAGTTAACATTTGCAGTTTCAAAGGTTTTCAGCGCTTGCAATGAGCCATGAAATTACTGCATGCCGTCGAAAATGGCAGCTGATGAAAAGCCCAAGGAGCAGGTCCCACAGGCAGACAGAGCTTGGAAGTGAAATCTTAAACACAAAGTCTCATTTCTGATTCGGATCATGGCGAGACTCAGAAGAACCAGACTCGCCAGTGTGCGAGCCCAGTGTCCGAGAGCGAGTCGGGTTTTTTGACGAGAGGGATGACGAGCAGCTGTTTGAGGCCTGATAGGCTCATCGGGGGCTCAGAGGAGGGAAGGTGAGCGCGGAGGTTGGGTCGGACGGCCGTAATGATGATGTTGAGGTGCTCAGCTGCAGCCAAAATGGACTGACCCAAATTGGGTTTGATTAAATCACAGGGGTGACTCTGCTCCTCTGCAGACATCATTACCATCAGAATGATTACGTTTGGCTCGGCTGAAGCTCCAATCTGATGCTGGGATACTCACATCTGTGCATTGACTGCATTAACTGCTTTACATGTTCACATACATCTTTAACTGTGTGAGACATTTGGGATTCCAGACAGATCATCCACAAATATTAAGATCAGTTTAACCAATTTTGGAGAGTTTTGACTCCACATTACTCTATAATTGGGTACAAACATACCTTGATACCTTGAGATGAACATGTTCTCCAGACTCCCACTGTGCTCGGGATCTAGTCCTTAACCTTGCCCAGGAAAAAAAAAAACTCCCTCACATATCAATCTGCAATCATGGAGCCGAGCGGACGCTGCGGATTGCAGACACGTTGACCTATTTTTAATGTCGGAGTGACCAACCAATTTAGGAGCCAATTTGATTTTTTTTTTTTTATTAAGCACGTGTGACATGAAATTAGATCCTCAGTTAGTTGATATCAGGACGAGTTGAATATAATCATTTGATGCTGCATGTGTATCTATTAAAGGAGGAATAGTCCACCTCCTCTCAGGCTGGAAACATCCCCCCCCTGGAATGTGCAGCCTCTTATTCAAGTGGAATTTAAGCTCGTGAGTTGAGATGTTGAATTCATTTTTTAGGAATTTGATCAGAAAAAGGGGGACGGTTGCTGCAAAGACACCGTTTGTCACTGCTAATAGAATTTTTAAGGATGTTTATCTTGCTGTTAATGACATTATGCCTCAATCATAAAACATTAAATACTCTATTGTTAGGTCAAATTTGGATTGAAGGAGAAGTGGGGGATGTTTATAAATGAGAGCTTAATTAATTAAAGAATGCATTACATTTTAATGGTGAATTGTTAACTCTGGCTGTAGCCTCATTAATATATGCCCCGCGGGGATTCCAGCGCCATCGTTCCACCAGCAACCTGCTGGCTGTGGCCGTTTTAATGGCGCTGTAGATTGATAGTTGACAAAGCAATTAATCACAAGGAGGAAGGACCATCTCCTCCGCGTGTGAGGCGAGAGGAGAAATGATCATTTAAAATTCAATTTCAAACAAGGTTTTCTACTATTTCAATTAGGAAAATTCTTCTGTGTTTGGAAAGCGAAATAAAGAGAGAATATCTGTGTGTAAATCATCCTGACAGATCAATGAGCTGTGAACTGTTTCAGTGGTGGGAGGTTTGTTTCATCTGTCTTGGAAGATTGAGATGAATAAACTCTGTATATAATAAAAATAATAATAATAATAATAATAATAATAATAATAATAATAATAATAATAATAATAATAATAATAATAATAATAATAATAATAATAATAATAATAATAATATTTATCAGGAAATATTCACTATCAGAATGTCTGTCCGGCAAGAGATTTATAATTTTTCAATTAAAATGTATCAGGATTTTATTTTCTTTCTACGGGACAAATCTCAACAGATATCTACAACTCTCCATGGCTAATTAACTAGAACTATGTTATTGTTACATTTAACAATAAGAAGACTTGTCCATGTACAATCATTTGGAGTTTCTTCTCCACACAGAAGGACTAAAGACTACAATCATGTCTGATGAGAAAACATATAGAATATCAAAGCCCAAATAATTACAATGCCACCAAATCCTTCTTCCTATGAATATGCAAATATTTTCATTTCATGAGTTGAACTACGGAACACGATGAGTCTCCTACGTCCCCGTAACGTCCATCCTCAGTGTTTCCACACGGCACATAATACCTTGCTGAACAAAACTAGTAGTGATGTCACAACTCCTGTTCATAGGCTCCGCCTCTTAGAAAACTTGATCCAACAAGCACAGAGAAAATTCAACACAGTTGATAAACTGTAGAAACAAGAAGAAAAACTTTGGATTGGAGGGGACTTTAAAACAATATATGATTACTGATATATAAAATAGTTTTGTATCTCCCATCGTATCTCTGCTGAGGAAACCGACAGACGCCGCCGGTCCACTCCGGAGTTCACAGGGCCTTTGATAGATTTGTAAATGTACTCTCATGTAGTGCAGTTAACTTATGAAAGAGGAAAATGATGATTCTATATGCCATAATTGGTTTTGTAGGACAACTCGGACACTGTGGGGAGAACCTCACAGCATGTGAAAACATGTTAACATGAACATAACAATGCCATGTTGACTGGACAAAGGGCAGACAAGTCCCTGCGCCACTTGAATAGTGTTGTTTAAAGCGTCTCCCTGAACCCAGTCGCTCTGAAGCCGCCATTTTCTCTCCTTTCACTCCTAATTACCATAGCCTCTCTAGAAAGTCCTCTGTTGGTCCATCTGTCCCCTCAGCCACTGACAGAGATGCTCTAATCACCTCGCATGGCGGGGCTCACATGGGAAAAGACTACACAACCAGCATACTGTCTCAGATACAGAGCCGCTACTGGATGCCAACACCTCACAGGGGGTAAGCTATAAACACTGGCCGCAGCCTTGTATGGGATATGTTCAGTGATGTGCACTGAAACGGAGCCTTTTCATGTTACAGATCTCCCACACAGCCCGACAACACTAATGCCAAGTGGGATTTTGTATGAAGTATATGTGACATATGCCGAGTGTCCATCAGTAGCTCACATCAAAATGACACTCAAAGGATGAGGCTGTGTTGTTTGGAAGGATACAGCAGGTTTGCATCACGCTACATACTGAATGTGGACATGAAGCGTCACAGCAGGAGGCAGCGGACGGGGAAGTATGTTATAATGTTCTAGAATGTCAGAAAAATACATTTAATTGAGAGAGAAAGGGAGGAAGAGGAGCTTGTAATTGAAAAAGGACTTTATTTAAACCCTGAATGTGCTGTGAAGACGTGCCTCCACAGAGCCAGGCGGCATTTCATCTGCAGCCTCGTGTCTGATTCTATAATTCTCATCCAGGTTGACAACCCCTGACTTCTTATTTTGCTTCACGCCCCTCCCCACAACTTTCATGTGTTCCTTTGTGGGGGGGCTCCTCCGAAACTTTTTCCTGGAGCAAAGAAGAGAAACTTTTCCACTGCTGCCAGAAAGCCTTCTCATCTTGGCGGAGGAGCAGCTGAGGGATCTCTCAAATGATGACAGCCATCGTGAAAGGGCAGATAAGCCCGTGTGGCTTTGCCTCTGATTGTATGTTCATCTCATTCTGATCCGGCCGCGATTCTAAGCCGCCGTCTCACAGTCCTCACTCTCCCAACAGTTGATCTTCTGCATGTCATTGAAATCGTCTTATAGCTGATCCAGACAGGGGGAAAGTGCCTGTGGTTCACCAACTTCAGTCTTGGCGGGGAAGATAAGTTTGCTGTGTTATTTTGTTTTCTTTACAATGACCAGTTAGTTTATATGATTTGTTTTTACCACACGTGTGATGCATGTTTCTGTCTGGACGGACGGTCATTGGAATTCCTTTAAATGCTCAGTGTGACATGATGATGTCATACATGACTTCAACATAGAAGTAATAATACATTACACACTAATAGAAATGTATTGCTGCCTGTAGTACGGATGATTTGTCTCATAAATCACAACAACAGAAGAGAAGCTGAACATTTCTCAATAATGATGATCGAAGAATGAATTAGGATCAAATTCATGCAGTAACAAGATCTTTGATTTGATGTCAAATTCTAATTCTTTTAATTGGGTTTGTTGTCTATACTGATGTGATATTATAAAGTGTAAGAGTGGCTTCATCCAAGGCAGTGAGCAAGTATTACAGGCTGTTTCCTTTTCAGTAGCTTAAAATGACAAGGCAGCACATTTCACCACATCAGGGAAGTTTTCATCGCAGCACGAGTTGATGAAATAAATTGACAGAAAGTAGGTTCAAAATATATCTATTAAAGACTTGCAACGCACCTGAAATCAGAAAGAAACCGCTGCATTGAACATTTCAATAAGTGTGAGGGTTTCCGTCTGCGAGGCTGGTGGAGCAGCTCTGGAGGCGGCTGGAGGCTCCGGAGTCGCAGGAAAGTGAGACACTATAAAGAGCCTGAATGGCTGCTTCCACTTCAAAAGGCGCTGCTCCGGCACCGTGGTTATCAAAGCTTAATATTTGATTTTAGTTGACCATTTTCCATGAAAACATGATAGCCACTGCAAGAGTGACAGACCCGGGTTAGGGGGGGCGCCCCGCTCCCCCACCCTGCTTACTGGAGTGTGCAGGCCCAACAGCTCCCTTCACTTTCCCTGACATTTGCAGCTGCAGTGTCTGTGGCGGTCCTGTGTGGTGTCACTTCTATAGCCCCCGCAGTATGCACTGCTGAACGCCGCGGGTCTTAAATGAGATCCCAAAGGGAAAGCAGGGCTCAGTATGTGCAGGGGGAGACGAGAGGGGGGTATTATCTTAGCCGCTAATGAACAATTGTATAATTTCTATCAAAAGCAGTCATAAGGCCTGCTCAGTCTTACCATATCTCCTCTAAATACTGTCATGATAAAGGGACTGTTAAAAGAAGAGGGCTGGTGGAGGAGGAGGAGGAGGAGGAGGAGGAGGGCCTTGGCGCTGTCAAGAGGGGCCACTGTGGTCAGGAGGAGCGCAAGAAAGGAAAGCCTCTACGCCTTTATCTGCCATTTCCTGCTCTCATCCTGGATACATTAATAATCTGTTAGAGCAGACAATCACGTACGGCCACGGGAGATAAAACACGGATGACAAAATATCAACTTCCTGCTACAAAACTCAAAGCCGTTATTAGAATATCAGGCACAGACGGTAATTAATTTTAACTTTAATTACTTCCACTGTTCGTGTAGATTAGATCGCAGGTTTGAGATGGGTTATTAAAACAACTGGGGAAATCTACCAATATAAAAAAAAAAAAAAGTTAATTTCTCCCACCCTGTCTCTTAACCTGCTTGTTGAGTGATGCAATTACATCTGTGTGGTGCAGACGGGGGTTTGATAGGACGTAGATGAAAAAGACACTTAATCACGTCGGTCGGGATGATTTTACACTCAGAAATGTCAAGAAGGTGCCGTATCATCTCATCACGGGGTAATAATGACCCAGTTTTATCAGCGGCGGACAATAAAATACGTATAATCCAGAAAATCTGTGGTTCAGTCGAAGCAGTGACCTTAAGATAAGAGCAGTGTTTCAGTCATGCATGCTTATTGATTATTTTAAAACAGACCTCGGCCTCCAGCTTTACAAGGGAAGTATTATCCAGCCGGTTCTGTCATATCTAAAGTATTTATACGGCCTTGTGGAAGAAGGTCATGCATCATTTAATAAGTTAATTTCTCTTGTGCTTCTTTAAACCACACGTCTGTCCTTCCTGCATTATTAGATATTATAACTTTACATAGAACACAGATCCTGAGTTCGTCTCCAGTAAACCAACAAACATCCCGTCATCATTCAGCTTCGATGGTTCTGATGGCTTCATGAAACTGTCCAACCACCAGCTGGCCTGAGAGGAGATGACGAGTGGATCCATGGCTGCTCCCAGTGTTAGTCATCATACAAGGTGTAGAAGAACCGTAAGTCTGGATCATCAACAAACTGGTTGGACTGATCACATAAAACTCAGTAGGTACAGTGGCGGTAATCGGGAGGTGCAGGTTTGATCCCCAGCTCCCCGTTGATCAGGTGGAATACTCCAATAGATGAACCTTCATCTGCTGCTGATGAGCCAGTTGGTCCTTGCATGTGTGTGAATGGCTGAATGAGAGGTCGACATTGGGCTCACACCTGATTCATCACCTGACTATTCAAAAACCATCACCAACCTTCACCTGCTGCATCTATGTGACCACCTGAGAGCAGCTGCTGGTGGAGCTGATGATGAGCTCAGCCTGAACATCAGACAGGTCCCAACCAACCGGCTGCAGGAACCTGCTGATAGTTTCTAGAAGCTGAAAACAACACCGTCAACTATTGATCATCTATGTGATGTGAGATTATCTGTGAACTCCGCACAGCCCTGTGGAGGAATGGGACAGATCACAACGACCTGAAGGACCGCGAAGCTTCACAGACATCTTCTCCACCTTCCTTGATAAGAGCTCCTCTCTTTATCTCCACCACACGTCCTAATAAGACTTAAAAACATCTTCACGACAACAAACTGCTCGTGTTTTGTTCGTTTTTGGACTCAATTATTTTAATGTTTCCGTTTCTCACCAAATAAAACGTGTCGTATTTTAAATGCTGTGATAACTACATGGCTCAGGGGAAAGTTTAGATGTTCTAGAATGAATGAAGAAGGAAGTTGAGACGCTTTTTACACAAATTAGAGGAACCGGAATGAAACATATGGATTTTATTTTTCAAAGATTCCCTCCTGAAACACCTACAACATCTTCAAATAGGTATTCTCCAACTGGTTCAACAACCCGTGTCCACAGTCTGAGATGCTGATCCTCCTGTCTCCATGCAAACAAGTCTTTACTTCACATCTCCAGGATCGTTCTTGTGGAACGAAACGATGCTTGTATGTATGAAAGTGTATGAACAGACACAGTGCTCCTTAGGGGAAGAGAACTATAACATACAGCTAATTTATGTCAATAAATGTATTAATTAACGAGAAGTTTGGCCTTTTTTCTGATTCAAACCCTCAGAAATAGAACAGAGAAGGTGCAGCCTCATTGAACTTGTTTCCCTTCTTGATCCTCGTTGATGCTTTTAAATGCTTTAACTGACCGTTCATTGTGTTGTAAAGGGTAAACGTCATCGATTAAAACAACTGGAAGTCTTACAGTGTTGCAGTGCAGAGGTGAGGATGAGGAGGCCTTCCTTGCTCTAATGGGCCGTCTCCATATCAGCTGATTCAATGAACACTTTCCTTCATCAGACACCGTCTCATACTTTAGCACCTGTATGCAAACAATCAGCTCTGAATGGTGACATCACACGCTGACAGAATATCTGCTGTGGGATTAGAAGAAGGACAAAATGCATTGCAGATATCCCATTTCAAATTATACACACAGCCTTCCTCTGCTATCTGTTTTTAGATAGTCTAATTAATTTAATGCAGCTATAAATAATTATTTAGCTGCCTGCTAGCACAGCACAGCACACAGGCCAGAACTGGCTTCAAGTCTTTATTATACAGTAGTGTTAAGGGGTATGTGGGAACAGCTAATCTTAAAATCCCTGCCACACAATAAACAGAGTGACAGAAAGGAAGGATGTATGAGATAAGTCTCCAGTAATGAAAGTGGATGCCAAGCGGAGGGGACAGTATGTAATGAAGCGAGAGCAGAGGGGAATGTTTAAAATAAGTTCAAGAACAAAGATAAAGCCCAAGGATGATGTTATCTGCGGGATTGAAGAAAGCATTTCAGTACCAGATTGGTCACAATCACTTAATCAGCCTGACTCCACCCTGCGCCGCTCATGTCTTCCATCATATGCTATTTCCACGGCTACAAACACTCAATTTTGTGTGTGTGCGGTGCGTGTGCGTGCGTGCGCGTGTGCGCGCGTGCGCGCGTGCGTGCGTGCGTGGTCGCCACAGTAAAAGGGTTACACTGTTGATGGCTCTTCATCGTCATCGTCATCGTCATCGTCATCGTCATCGTCATCGTCCAGGTTGGTCTTGTATTGTCATTATTCCGTAAGTAGAACTTTTGAGATGTGCTGAAAAGATGACGGATCTTAATCACCAATCAATACGGGCCTAAAGAGAACGAGACTGTGTGATAATAATGACAGTTATACTTGGAATACTTAAATCAGCCTCACCAACAGGCTGTTGTCTCTGCTCCACCCTGAAACACCACAATAATGAAGAGCTGCTCGTTTGTGTGCCGTGTTTTAGTTTCCATCTTTATCTACTTTACTTTTATAAAAAGGGAAATAATTCAGT
>CAAKHC010019449.1:85618-96412 GCA_901007825.1 Macroramphosus scolopax | reverse complement strand
CAAGGATGATGTTATCTGCGGGATTGAAGAAAGCATTTCAGTACCAGATTGGTCACAATCACTTAATCAGCCTGACTCCACCCTGCTCGCTCACGTCTTCCATCATATGCTATTTCCCCGGCTACAAACACTCAATTTTGTGTGCGTGCGTGCGTGCGTGCGTGCGCGCGTGTGCGCGCGCGTGCGTGCGTGCGCGCGTGTGGTCACCACAGTAAACGGGTTACACTGTTGATGGCTCTTCATCTTCATCCTGCAGGTCGGTCTTGTATTATCATTATTCCGTAAGTAGAACTTTTGAGATGTGTTGAAAAGGTGACAGATCTTAATCACCAATCAATACGAAGGCAGAAGAGAACGAGACTGTGTGATAATAATGACAGTTATACTTGGAATATCTAAATCAGCCTCACCAACAGGCTGTTGTCTCTGCTGCACCCTGAAACACCACAATCATGAAGAGCTGCTCGTTTGTGTGCCGCGTTTTAGTTTCCATCTTTATCTACTTTACTTTTAGAAAAAGGGAAATAATTCAGTTTGTACTTAGAAACCACAGATGATAAAATAAATATCAGCACAGAATCAGTTATTAAGAACTTGTTCCTCCACCGTGTGAAACATACAGAAATACCAACATGTCCGTTCCTGTGATCCTGCCTGAGCTGACTGACTCTGGTCTGATGAACCAGTGGATCCAACACACCAGGTGAACTATGATCGGTGGTTCAGGTGTGCTGCAGTAACTAATGCTGATAATACAGCTACAACTGTGTTCTTTGGCTGAGACTCTCTAAACTTCCTTGTTTGATTTCACTGTGATCCACCGCTGTACTGTACAATGCCGTCTCCCCAACAAGCTTATTTCTAAAAGCTGCCGAAGCTCTATTCAAATCCTCCCGATCCCGGTCCCTGCTGGGGCCGGACCGCGGGCCAAGCAGAGATCCTCAGACAAAGGCTGGCCTGCAACTCCTCTTGATTTGGAAGGGCAGCCGGCTGCCGTGCTCCGCAAACACCATAACACCATCTCCGCGCTCATTTGTGAAGCCTTTAGCTGCTCATGAGTTTGTGATTAGCAGCCCTTTGGTTCGGTGGCGGATCACCAGTTGTAAAAGTCGGCGTGGACAGTGGCCCCCCTCCAAGAGCGGTTGGTAACTTGGCTTCTAATGTGCCGACCCCACATGTACCAGACAAGGCGGAACCGCGGCCACAGGACGAGGCGCAGAATGCTGCTCAACCAGCGTTGTCGACGGTAACGACACCACAGGCTGCACAAATACAACCCGTGTAAATACGCAGCCAGATTGGAAGATGAGATGACTTCTGCAGTCATCCACCTTCACGTGTTATCATATCACACTAATTCAACCGCACATGGCAGTTTAAAATTACATTTAGAGCTACTCTCAAATATTTTATCATCAGATTATCTGTTGTGAAACCTGTTCAAAGTTCTGCGTTGACCTTGAACTGGGTTGGAGACTGCAGATGGTCGTAGATTAACTGTTCCCTTAATAACAAACAGTGAAGTTACGCAACAGTCACAGCTTTTTCCACGTGCACATTAAACCTGTTGATAATAAATGAGTGTTCACCTGTAATCTAGCAGACAAAGAGAATTATAACATGTATAAACGTACATTCATGCCGTCTACTGATGACTCAGTGGTCATTACATCAACTCTACTGTACATAATACACAATAATTAAATACAGAGGTGCTTAAGTGGCTCTCCAATAAGGTGTCTGACACATCGGGACTAATGGATACATATTAATGGTTCGTTATGTTCGTATCATAAAACTTCATTCTGTCCTACACAGAACGCTTCATGTTCCTCACAGCTCGGAGCTCCAGTACTTCAACACAGGACATCTGCTCCCGCTCAAAGTACTGCAAACTCAAAGTATCTTTTAAGAACAATATAATGTTTTATTTTGATACGGTTTTTTATTTGAAACTTCACGTCTGTATAAAACCCACTTCCACCCCCAGAGGACGATCCGTTGGAAGGGAGAACAGAAGAGAGAAGTAGTTAGACGAAGAAATGTCAGAAGGTTGATGGTTGAACAGACACAAAGAGGAAGAGATTTCATAGCTCGCCGGCTGGACGACCGTTAATGGCGCTGTGAGTCGAGGGCAGAGCGGAGCCCCGTAGATCACAGTGTTTACAGCCGGTTAACAGCCCTCGACTGGTGGACGGACCTGAGGACTCCAACCACCAGCCTTCAAGTTCCCCGACTCTGGTAATCCAGAATATTAGACACAGTCAAGATCCTGTCTGCAACACGAGACACAGTTCACACTGCCAGACACCTTTGATTTGAAACACTACATATGCTGATGTTTCTATGTCAGAGGGATCATCTGTCCCCGTCCTCAACAAGCTGGTATCACTTTCTTATCCAAGAGGTGATGGTAGAACCTGGTGTACCAGAGGGCTGCACCCTCACATGTAGAACTCCGGGTTCTTCCTGGCAGATCTTCTGCTGAAGCTACGATATCTCTCTGGAGTTCTTCACCCAGCGATGGTGAGACTCTGCACCAGGTCAGCTTCTCTACAGGGGAAACTCACAATCTCTTTTTTTCGGTTGCTATCACCGTCTAATTTCGCCCTCATCTAATGCTAAATCATTTAGTACTTCCTTCTTCCTTACTATAGTGGTGGACATCCCATTTATCTGGTGGTATGTTGCCCCCTGTTGGTTTGGAGTGGGTATCGTGAAGCGCATTTTTTTTCAGTTCCCCTTCAAATCGTCCCTTTAACAGCAGTTAGAAACGTGCTGCGGTCTACAGGGACAAATGTAAAAGGGACACAGAAGCTTTGTAAGGAAATGATGCACTGGTACATTCCTTCAGTGTTGTTATATTGTGGGTGTTCAGCTATTGGGGATCTATATATCCTCATTTCTTCTGCTTGAAAAACAGAGGCTGATTATATCAACGCTGCCTGATAGATCTTCATAGCTCGGGCGCGTGGAATGTCTCCCCCTCCTCTGTTTAAACAAAGCCTTAGATAAGATTTAAGGAGAATCCTTAAGGTGATCCAGCTGCCCTCCTCCAAGCTGCAGCAGGCAGGGAGCCATAATGAAGACAGAGGGAACAAGCTCAGAGACCCACCTCCAGAAGGCAGGGCTACAGATGAATACACTCACTCTCACATTTCCTTACAGCTTATCCTCATCCAGAGGAAGAGAGACGAGAGCAGGAGGGATGACTGTGTTTTACTTTCCTTACACTCCTTGCTGTCACATCGTGGTCTCGGAGTAGCCTCTGTTTACGTCCACCATTAACCACGAGTCCCCGTCATTACACCAACGTTTCCTCTTTACAATTCACATGTGAATGACTCGGGGAGGAAATCATTTATATGTCACATCAGTTCCTTACAGCACATTAGAATATGTTTGAATTTTGCCAATTATTACACGTCTCCTTATCCCTCCTCCCCCTCACTGTCGACAGGCGAATGCATTTTGCTTTTTTAATTGCCCACAAACTAAAAACTGGAGAAAAAAAAGAAGTCAACTGCCCGATTGCATAAATAAAAAAAAAGCAGAGTATGCATATGAATGCATTTGGTCGTATACATGATTACATTACATCAAAAGAATGTTTAACAATTTGTCACATCAAGCTGTAATTAATGCAGAAACATATTTGCATTCAAATAAAAATAGTATGAAATCATCATCGGGCCTGATGCTGCATGTTGCTCGGGATTATACAGAGAGAGAGAGAGAGAGAGAGAGAGAGAGAGAGAGAGAGAGGGAGGAAATAATTAGCAGAGAGAAGCGATTGCACTAATGAGAGGAGAATTTGACTAGGATACTTTCTTTAACCCCCAGTGTTCCTTTGCTGTCCAGGAAAAATATGGCTGATTTAAAATTATACTCTGCAATGCACCATGAAATTGTTATTGTGGAATACCTTTTTGAAAATGTTATCAAACAATTACTTTAATTTTTCCCCTGGAAACTGTTGCACATGTCGACCAGAATTAGATGGTGCAGCCGAGTCTCCTGCCTGTCATCCACTGCTGTTCATGCAGATGAGCTCAGGTTCCCCAGAGCCTCTGTTCCGAGGGATGCTGTGGCAAATAAAATAATACTCTGATAAAACTGAAATATTTTATGACAGAATGATAATCATTGCAAGCGTACGTGCCGCTGATACGGGACGGTTGCAGTTGGGGGAGGAGAGGAAATAATCCTTTTTGTGGGCTTTAAAAAATGAATCTCAGTTGAATCACATCAGAGGAAAAAAAAACTCAAAGACAGTTCCAAGATGAGCCAACTCTAGGAGAAAATGACCTCCTCGTTTTGGTGATAAAGTTCTAGCCAAAATATGATATCAGCCTGCGACGTGACTCATTAGAAATGTGTGTATGGCGTGGAGGCAGCTCTCCCTATCTGCCAGCGCCTGGCTTTCTGACTGATAAGAGGCAAATGCAAATGTCCTGATAAGAACTGAATGCAAATATTTATGATATGATATTCCCTGGGAATTATGTGTGGATAAAACAAAGTGTATTATTTCCCTGTAATTCTTTCAGGTTTGCCAAAATATCCCTTTTTTTTTTCTTTTGCTTTCAGAATTTGCATTTCTTCAGAATTGATTGGGCCTGCGTATTATGTTAAGCTATTTGTTTGCTGAGGATGGTAATTAGTTACTGTAATTACAGCGATGACAGTTGCTAAATTGTTTTTAAAGCATTACAGTGTGTCTGTGCCAGAAGATTGCAGTACTTATTTTAGGATTTAAGCATTTGCTGGAAACACTCCCACTCTTAGGCCAAAGTGGGAATTTTTGAACTACAAAGCTGCCGTTTTCTAAGCAAAGACATTTTCTGAAAATGTCTGTTAATTTGCACTAATTGCTGGTTTGACTGTGTTGTGTAGTTTCTTCTCCGATCAGGGACTTGTTACTGATAGGATGTCTTTGGGGATCAAAATGGGCTTGAAATAGTTTAAATATGTGTGTTTGTTAGCCGTCCACATTCATTTGAGTCCGACTTTAATGTTCTCTGTCACCCAAGAAGCAAATTGCTGTTGAAGGCACATTTGTAATTTTGGCTCCCAGTGCAGCTTCGCAGGCTTTCAACTTTAGTAAACATTAATTAGCATGGACACGGACAGTTGGGTGTTTTAGTGGGTGTTGCATGTACAGCGTGAACAGCAAATGAATCACATGGATCAGGAGTGCTGGTGAATGTTTGTAACGCAGGAAAATACAAAAACTGTATAACGAGAAATAAACACCTGAGATCTGTTTTGAAATCAGGAAACGACGACCTGCAATCAGCTGGAAATACAAAACACAACGTAATGTATGTAATATCATGTTATTGATGAACTGATTGATAGTTTGGCCAAAAAAAATGCATGACGTTTCTCAGGAGCACAAACCAAGAAAATCAGCAAGTATAAACATTTTAAAACATAAATAAATAGTTTAGGATTAATTTCCCGTCAATCGCCTAATAAACCCACAAACAAATTGTTTCTGCTCTACTGTTCTACGTCGGTCTGTTGTAAAGCACAGTTTCAGAAATAAATTAGGATTCCCAACCTGGCCTCCCCTCCTGAATAGTTTAATTAACGAGTATGGAATTGATGCAACAAACACAGACGTCGGGGTAAGAAGCCGCTGCACTCAATGTCTTCTGAACATGAGAAATGATTGAATCCACCATTCTGCAACAGCCACAAACACTAGCTCCACTTCTGGAGGACCCCATGGGCAAAAAGACTAGTTTCCTTCTCAAGCATTATGCTTAAGTGCATAATTGGATTTATTATTAACATAATCGGACAGCGCGCATGTTGACTTGGATATTCCCCTATGAGCTCCTCTAAACCTTATAGAGGGAGATGGTGATTTTAGGTCCCATGAGCTCCTCTTTGTTTCTCCAACTTCTCTGGGCCAGGCTGCAGGTTGTATCACTGCACTGGTTTAAAGTGTGTCCATGATCCCCTTTTAGTTTTTTACTATAAACCTCCTTAAAATGGAACCGAACACTTATTGATAGTCTGTCGAATCTAAAAGCAAAAGTGCACCGACAGAAAGTCAAGCAGATACAATTATACATGGCTTTTTGTTTAAACGATAAAGTTTCCTTTTAGAATGTTTCCTTGACAATTGGAGAGAAAAATCCATCTCCTATTTGCAGAAGGTGAGAAACACACAAAGCATTGAAGCGTGAGCAGCCGCTGCAGGAGCAGCACGAGGACTCTGTTTCCCACCGCCGGAAGCAAAATGGGAACTCAGAAATACAGATTGAAGTGGAGCATAGAGAATAAAGCAGGAGAGGATAGTGCAGATAGAAACATTCAACACAGGAAGCAGAAGTGAACGGAGCTCTATCAGAGGAAGAGGAGGAACAGCAGAAATACAACGGCCTTGGTGTGTGTGGGGTGAATTCCCATGTTGTGTTTCTGCTGTGTAAATACCCAGAAACCCCACACACACACCGAGCCCTGATACATGAAACACACACACACACACACACACACACACACACACACACACACACACACACACACACACACGCACACGCATATTAGATGCACCCGCTAGTTACTTCTTAATTAACACCAACTGCAGCCATAATAATAGAATCACACTCACCCTTTCTGAAATCCCTTTGAAATTATGCAGGATTAAGGAAAGTTGGTTGCTAAATTGGTGTGTGCATCTGTAATTTAATTGCATCTGAGGCCATTAATTAATAAGGTGCTTCCTTTAATAGTTAACGTATAATTGCTATTAATTAGGAGTCTTGATAAAGTGTCACCAAAATCAAACAAAAACAATTAGCTTTTCTGAGGTAAGTGTCTTTTAAAAGCCTCATTATTAGCACTAGAGGTAATATACAGTAGTTAGAATGATAAAGAAGCAGAGTAGATTTTAATTTGGATGGGGGGAAAGAATGAGAGAAAAACCACAGTTGACATCCGTAAGGGAATTACCATGTGGTAATTATGGGATAAGCTCATTGTAACATGATAAATAATGCTGTGAGTCCGTCCCCTCCAGTTAGCTCGTCTCCGCGTTTATTAGGACGGAGTTGCAAAACAACTAAAACGTAGTTCCATGCAGCTTCTCGTCGGTGTGCTGGAGGTCGACGACCAACACAAAGACATCGGTCTGCTGGTGTATCAAAGCTTTTAGGACAAACGTGTTGGACAGTTGAAGATATGTGACTCCTCCACACCTTTGATTCCCTCACTTATTTTTCTCTAAGTGTTCCATTCCTTGATAAAAGCAGTCGTGTGAAGTCCTTTTGTTTGGGTCTCTCTTGATCACAGTGGCACATGGAGTAAACATAACAAGTAATAACTTAGACAACAGGCACACGCGTGACCAATATTTCACACGCTCGCCGCGACGTGCAGCGTTTGTGTTTGAACTCACGTCGTCCGCAGCGCATTCGGGGAGAAATAACAGCGAAACAATACGTTAGCTTTAATATTCTTATCTGGTATAAATCAATGGGTTGTGGTTTGAGCTGGAATTTATACGCAGAGCTGGTGCACGATGAATCAGGTGGCAGGTTGAGAAGCATAAACACGTGGAGCATGTTAGTTTAAGCAAACCCTGCTATTATTTGCAGCGCCATATTACCTGGAATACAAATGACTGCATGACCTCAATTTTCTGCACCGTGTGAGAGAGCTGAAGGAACCGGTGGTTTAAGTGCTGTTCCATCTCAAAGTGCTTGTTTGGTCCCAGTTCCAGAGTCAACTATTACACTGCTTAGCATTACGTTTTAAAGGACTGATATCCAGCAGCTATTACAACAGAGCGTCTCCCACTGCAACAGGGTTTGTTGTTGGAAACACTTCCCTAATAAACAAAGCCAGCTTCATCCATTATTTAAGGCGTCAGAAAAGAAGCTGACGTGTAACAAACACTTAGCCTTAGAATCATTTTCACCTCGGTTCACTGTGGAGAGAAGCTCCAATCCACTCACTAAACAATTACAGCATATTAGCTACTTGTCACTCAGACCTTTTGGAGACGACACATCTCCATTTATTTCCTCTCCACATTCTCTCGCTCGCTCGCCTCCTCCGCTCTCCACTCCCCAGACAGGCAGGGATATTCCGGGAGTCCACAGGGAGTTGGGGAATATTTCACTCCGCCAGTGAGGCACCCGGTGGGAATAGAGGTTGTAACTGTGTGAGTATGTATCTCATTAGTTCAGTTATGTAATTTGGAGCACTGATAATCCTCCAGGACTGCCAAGTTGCGCACCTCAGAAACAAAAGTCTGAGTCGTCAACATGCAGCCAAGTACAGACTAAGCTGCTAATTGCTGGGTGTGGTAATGTGACTCGTAATGTAAGCTACAGACCTCTGCGGTATTAGAGAAAACACCGAGGCACCATCGGTGAAGGGAATGTTCCAACACCTGCTTAAGTTAGAGGTAATCAACTCTGACAACACATAAATATAATAATGTGCAACATAATTAATCATAATTAGCCTGTTGTTTAAAGGGGCACTCGCAGATAATGGAGGAGGACGAAAAGTGCTTTTGATACCTGCCAAAGGGTCATGGATGGGAATCGCCATGGCAACGATACTAACAACTGCTATTACTGACTATATAAACAATGTGACGTAATGACGAGAGCATCAGTTACATTGTCACTAGTAGATTCCAGTAACAGGATGTTAAACTCAACACAGTCAGTTACGATGTTGTTACTGTGATTCTATAATGAAGGAATAACAGCTGTGTGACACTGTTTAGTTATTTAGAGCCGTCAGAAAGAGACATAAAACAAATTTAATAATTATCATTTCTGAATAATACATGTTTTATCATTGAAATAATCATAATTCAGAAACATTTTGCATCGTCTGCCTCATGACGTCTGTTTCTGACCTGCACCGCTGCACGTTTAACCCCTTCATTATCCGTTTTATCTGAACTCCGCTGGTCCTCAGTGTTTAGTTTTCATGTGATTATCAAAGACATTCCACAAATGAATCCATGAACAGATGGGAGGGTGACAACAGTCTGTAACCCTGCACCTTCTTTACAGTATGAGAGCGTGTTGACGACATGGTCAGATGGCCTGTTCCAACATCATTCTACCAAACTTTGTTCCCAGTTGCTGAGTGTCAGTGATTATTAGACCTCCTCCCTGTGTGGGAGAGGAAAGCTTACCTTTGTGTTATAATGTTTTGCTCATTCATTTCAATCACATCACCTATTAGCCCCCACTGATGTGGTGTTTGTGTTCATTCCAACGTCGAGGCAGGTGGAATTCGGAGCTGCAGCTGGGACGAATCAGTGTGGTCAGCTGCTAAGCTCCACTGGCTTCACCAGTTGACCCTCTTCTTGGGATCATCGCGGGGCCTCAACCTGCAGCGAGGAAGGAGGCAGGGCAGAAAGAGGTGTCAGTATCGTGGAGTGTGACACGCCATGTCCAATAACAAGGAACAACATAACATCATTTAACCTTTACAACACACGTATTGATCCATCTGGTTGTTATCAGGCTGCGATCGCAGCTCAACTCGGCACAGCTTCAGGGGCCGTTTGAATCCACCCTGCAATATTACCGGGAGACAAAGAGATCCAAGGCCGTTTATTTTTTCAACCCCGTCCTTGGGTCGTTCTTTTCCCCAGGCAACTTGGAGGATGTGTCACTGGCTGTTTCCTTGCAATGACTAAATATACAATGGTAAGCATGAGATATAATCTTAACACAGTGGAGTAGAATGATAAACTAAAAACGCCCACCAGATCCCCTGGATGATCCTGCAGTGATGTGATGAGGCTCCACACTCCTCCACAGAGACGCTTTCATTTCTTGGAAGATGAAGTTTATTCGTCGTCATTAAAATACTCCAATTCTGGTTAAGCAGCTAATGAACATGCTAATTTATATTCACTTTATTTACCTGTTTCAAGGAATCAAAGATGCACTCTGGATTTAAAATAGAGAGAGAAGTGAATACTTGGAAGGAGGATGGCGTCATCATGTACGCTGCACTGGGGGGGGGTTGGAGACCTGCACCCAGATGGTCTGAGTCATCAGTCTGTTCTCACTGAAGCTGAAGTTCATCTTATTGTACAGATCTTTCACATGAAGGCTGGAACATGACACCTACACAACAACATGCTTTGTTGATGATTAGCATTGATGTTAGAGAAATGAAGCTCAGTCGATTTCTATTTTGAATTTGACGTAATTAATTTTGAAAAAATAAACGTTGGTCTTGTTGGAGTTGCAATCTAATCTCAGTTGCTGCCAATTAGTTGTAATTAGAGTGATGATAATTGGAGTCTTTGCTGATTTCAACCTTGAAAACAGTTCCTGAACCTTTGGGTTTATGTCCTTTAGATTAGGAGTGTGAGTGTTACAGTAAACATGAATTAGACAGTCTGTTTGCCTGCTCCAGCATTCATTGCAATCTGAACCAGGTCCAGCTAACGGTCCTCCAGTAGTCCTGTGACTGCAGGTGTTGGAGGTGAAGGACGTCTTTTTGGGGACGTATACCTCCAGAAATTGACCCTTTGCCAAAGTCCTCAGCTAATCCTGGATTATCCCTTTATGCTCGACCCTTCGACTTGTATTATACAAACTTGTTCTGATCAGCTGGAAACATTATTACAATCAGCAGCCAGGAAGGTGTTTTCAACCAACACCATGTGACCTTATAAGGAGCCGAACAGAGGCGACATTCAATCAATGTAACGATGGCTCCTTTCTCTGTGACGAGCCTTTGCCCCTCACTGTTCTTCTTTAGGCACTGTGCTACCATTAAACAGCCACATGC
>CAAKHC010019449.1:52599-79405 GCA_901007825.1 Macroramphosus scolopax | reverse complement strand
GCATCCAAACATGTGACAGCAAAGAACAGACCCTGGTTTCAATCACAGCGCCAGGCTCATTCTGTGGAACTCAATGACCTTCTCACACACACACACACACACACACACACACACACACACACACACACACACACACACACACACACACACACACACACACACACACACACAAATGCTCATACGCAGCGCCGAGGCAGAGCCTGAGCAAATTTAATTTAGAGACATTCTCTCCTTCCCTCCACATCCTGGGCTTTTAAGACACTGAAGTGACTGTTCTTCGCCCATGTAAAAGAACCCCATTATCAAAGCATTAAGATATGATTAAACTGACATTTTCTTAAGAAAACGAAAAGAGTTGGGAATAAAGGGACGGAGAGAACTACATACTCCAGATCTTATCAGGAGGGAGGTGGGAGGGGCTGGGGGGTGTACATACTGATCTCTGAAGGAGCTTATTACAGAGCAAGTTAAGAAGACAAGCACAGCGGTGTACTGATCAGAGGTATGCAAGCCAAACGCACCTGCTAGATTTCACTATCATTCACAGAGTGTCAGTCAGTGTTGAGGCCCCTGACTGAAGCTGGAGGAACCTGCCGAGGGCACACTGCAAAAAATATCCAGCTTTCATCCAGCACGGAGCTGATAAACGTCTCATATTAGGATGAAATCATCTCACTTGCTGACAACGGGGTTTTACTTTTTTTTTTTTGCACCATGTGACACACTGACTTTGTTTTGTAGCTTTCTTCTGCTGATTGAGATGTGTAGAGATACTGCAGGTCCAATGCTCTCCAATATGACTGTAAACAACACCAATAATCTATTAAAATCTTAACTTGGTTATTCTAGATGAGGTAGAATCTTCTAACACTGACAAATGTTGCTTTTTGTTTTAATACACACAATCAGGAAAGATATGTACGAAGCCCTAGAAGGGAGATGAGTGGAGAAAATAAATAAAATGAAAATGAATGAAGTACGTTTGCATGTTGGAATCTTTCATTATGTCATGGTCAACGTACCTGCGGGTCAGAGGGAAACAACAACCGTAATAGAGCACACACACCCGTGGAAGCATACTTCATATATATATATATGTATATATATACTTTTATATGGAGATTGGCCTCAAATGAACATCACATCAGTGTTGGGCAGTCGGCTGAGCGAGAGACATCTGAAGAGAGAACTTAGCAAGTGTCCTCTTCACGGTACAGGTGATGGAGACAGATTCAAATTCCGGGATCAATAATTCATAAGAGAAACATTGGCAAAGCAGGAACGTTGTCTTTTTTTTTACTGCAGAGACAGAGAGTAGTCGTTCCCTGAGCTGAAATAATTATACTGGTGTTGATGTGCAGTCGGCTGTCAGAGACTGAGCAGGGCTACAAAGTGCAACAGCCAAAAGACAATTCAAAATATTTAATAACTTCACCATTACAAGTCGTAGTATCAACAACATTCCTTCACACTCGAATGGCAATCTGTTGTTCATACTACACCACTTAGAGTAGGAAAATGTGTTCTTGCACATTTGGGGTTTTTCCTCAATTTAATTTCTTTTCTTTTTAATTTAATTTCAATGTTTTCTTCCCTATAAAGAGGAGATGTACTGATCATGAGTTGTGTTTGCACAAACAAATATTTTAAGTTTGACAATAATGCATTCGGTCACATCTCTGCTGTTCACTCACAGATTGGAATTGATGAAACATTTCATGATCTTCTGACTGAACTCGTCAATAACCGTCATCACTGTACGTCAGCTGAAAAACTACAAACTAAACACACACAAGCCCTGATAGCATCATAGCATAGCATTCATTCATGCTAACAAACACAAGCACAATAATTAGCACTAGCAAGCTAGCTACCTAGCATCAGAGTTTTTATCAAACAAATGTAAATGTTAGACCAAAGTCACAGGTGCCTTGTGTTGAGTGTTATTACTCAAATGGTTTGTGAATTATGTGGACTAAAATTATATATTGAAATTGTCTAAATATTTGTTTTGTTTCATTAGCACCTGTAAAGTTAGCTACTACTTGCTAGCTACTACTTGCTAGCTAGCACTAGCAGCTGGTGACGGTTTCATTCCAAAGTCACTAATCAGTGATTGTTTTAGTTCCTCATTTTCTACGCAATACTTAATGAAATAACACGTTTTTTATTGTCCTTAATTTTGAGCTTTTAAAATGTCACATTTAGCAGCATGTGTTTAATGTTAGCAGGTGTTTCACCTGCGGACTCCGAGCAGGTCACACGATGAACAGGAGGAACCTCCTCATGTGAGCCTGTTTCCTTTTTCAAAATATTGAAAGCAGAAAAGGTAAATGATACCTGCACTATTTAATACAATGTTATTAATCTGTAAATATTCCAGTGTAATTAATACATTTCTGACAGAAGGTTCTGATCAACCATCTCTGTCTCGTGTCAAGCAGCAGAAGAGGAAGTTGTGAGCTCAGCTGACTTGTTTAGACGGTTTATCTTCTTGCAGTGTTGACCAAGGAGTGCAAGTGTTTTGTCTTTCATCGTCCCCACAGACAAAAAGAAGCCTCCTGTAGATACGTTGCTCGGCGTTGGTGTGCATGAATGTCAGGATTCTTCTTCTGAGGCTCCCACCTGAAGCTGAGGTATGCTCAGCATGTGATGTGAAATCTGTGTAATTTCTTGAAAGGCATCACATAATCAGGAGGAGTCAAAAGCTTTCTGGCAATAATTGCCTTTCGGCCGCAGAGACATTGTACGACACTCTGCGTTCTTTCCCTGCAGAGATTTCTAACAAATAAAACAACATTAGTCATTCTGCATTTACATTTTCAGTGAAACACTGTGTTGCAGATTCCAAACAACTCTTTAAGTGACCAGCTTTCCCTCAAGCTCGTCTTCCAAACTTTGTTTTTAACTCCTGAATGAAACGATTTGCAAAGACTTGTTTCAAAGCTCCTGAAGTTTCCATGAATTTGACTGGCTTGATAGCGTTTGTGTTTTAGCCCTCACCATCTAAGAGGAGATTGAAAACGGAATCTTTATTTACTGTACATCCATCCGCTTGATGAGCAGCCAGCTGCCATGTTGTAAGATGAAAACAAGCAATATACTGTCAAAAGATCTGAACCGAGATATAACACAGACATTTTGATTTATAGTCTGATCAGCTCTCCTCTGCGTGAGCTGCATGATACTCCCTCCCTCACGCTCCTTTAATTATCCCTTCTCTTTCTTCTCTCAGAGCACACTTACATTTTTTTTTATTTCTCTTGCACAACCATTATTTCTATTTCTCTCTCCTCGCTTCAACTTTTCTTCCTGTACTACATCCCACCTCCTACCCCAGAGGATGCTCCCATCAGGGGTCTGGTTTGAGCTGATCGTCATCCAACTATGGGAAACAGGAGGGGAGGAGGCTAAGGGAGCATCAAATAAGCAGGCAAAAACAATCAGCGAGCCGCAGAACATAAAACAATACTCCTCCTTCCCCTCCCAAAACTCTCTCCCTCCCTTGCTTTTGGTGGGAGGGGAGGGGGGAGATTAAATGTGTATCGGTGTGTTGAGTGGCACAATGTGTAGCGTTGTTGCTGATTTCCACTGTTTCACTCAACACACTCCTGCTGAGTTAATAAATCTGACCTCTGCTTAATTAAAATAACAGAACATCCTCCACTGAGGAAAAGAAAAACACTCTGAGAATTATTCCAACTAACCGCTAATTAAGATTTAGCAAAAACAACAGGAAAACCTGTAAAGGAATATGTGTCTTTTTTAAAAAATAACGTGTGAAAAGAGCAGCTGCACGTGGGCAAATCAAGTCAAAGTACTGCACTATATTGTACTTCAACTGGGGTGCAGAAACAAGTCCAACCCGACAAGGATATAATCACATTCACAAGTGCTTATGTGGGATCTGATGATAATTCGCCCTTTTCTGAAGAGAGTGTAGCATTGCTATATTAATTGCTAATTTTGTAGCGTTGCACTTTTGACCATGTGAGGTGAGCGGGGCCAGAAACACAGTCACAACATAATGATTGTGCTGTAATAACTGTGTCTCCTCTCTAGTCTTCAATCTTGGCCCCTGCTGCCGTTAGGGCTGTAATTCTGCAGCAAGGAGTGTTAAGAGGATATCATTATCACGTGTTTTCCCGAGTAAGCTGCAGATTTGGTTAAATATAGTAGCATTTTTGTTTCCTCTCCTTTTCAGTTTTGCATTAAAGCTGGGTCAAGCCGACCCCTCCCATGGCAATTCTTTTCAAATGTAGCTGCCAAAGCGCCTCCTCTGCCACAAATGTAGCCAATATCGATGCCATGCTCAAAAACTGATTGAAAAGAGACTTACATGTTTCAAAGCATGCTGGGAGCTGGGGGCCAGGCGGAAGCCCAAAGTATTAAAGCTGAGATAGTCACCAGTATGCTATAAAAAGGCAACATATGCCCACAAGTCCGACGGTGCACCAAACAATGCATGTACAATCTTGAGCTTTTAATGTGAAAATATGAATGATATTTTTTTCCTTTTTATTTTAATAATTCTATTTTCATAAAGAAATAATCAAATATCTATGTCGTATATTTGATGGATAAAGAACCATGTTTATATATTTTTTTTACATTTGTAAAAGCTGAAATAAAAATCTACACAACTGAATAAAAGATAACAAATCAGATCATAGATAGGATTTTTTCTTTGAATTAAATATTTGCATTGTACTACCAATAATCTCATTTAAAAGTCGGTGTCGTTCATAGATTCTTCAAAGACCCCACAGGTATTTAGGTCATCGCAGTGGAACCACTGGTGATGTGATCACTTCAACTTTATTTCAAACCCAAACAGATTTTGAAGGACAAAGCGTAAAAGACACGACACTGCTAGCTGAGTTAATTAGGCCTAATGGAAGTGTGATTTTATGAAACCCATTTCATTCTCCTATATTCAAAGATCTCTTCAGAAAATATCAACAGCAGATTGGTGAAGAGATTTTTAATTAGTCAAAGTGAATTACTTGGAGGTCTCTAGATTTTTCAGCTGATATCCGTAGTTCATCAGAAGATGATGAAGAAGAAAAAAAAATCCCATTCAAGCAAATCCCCAAAGAGTCCCATTGTTATCTCAATATACTGTTCGCCTCTAAATCTGAGAGCATAATAGAAATTCTGTGGTGAAGTGTGAAGCTGCGCACTACGTTTGCATATTTATTCAGCTGTCATATCTATCTGAGCAGATCATCAGAGGAGATAAACTAAAGAGATGAGGGAATAATGGCTCTCGCTGAGAGGCTGCCGAATGTTACAAGCATATTCCTGGAAACACCAGGAACTAGGTAAACAAAAATGTACTCTACAAAGCCATGCAATTCAAAATGAGCTGCGGTTAATGATAGTGATGGAGGCGATGGTGATGATGGGCGAAGATAATGACGACGAAGATGCTATGAATAAAATTTGAATGATGGAAAGTTTTTAGGAGTAACAAAGGCAGACAAATCACAGCTGCAAACTTTTTCTGAAATTCGACTTCAACAGCAGAAAGGAGCTTTTTGTTGGCCCAATTCCTAAACACGACACTCAGAACATACATTAATCCCTCAGTTATTTTGCTCTTTTATGCGCTACACAAATACAAATATTTATCTGCCTGCATATAGAAACATTTATTCAAATAAATGATTTCCTAGATGTGACGTCCTTCTGCAGAGAATAGGCTGGAGACACTCTAAATACTGCGGGCAACCTTTGTGGAAATGTTCCTGAAAAGAACACAGTCCCTGACATTTAGTGAAAGAAGCCTCTAAGGTCATGCTGTTGATACCTCTTGTAAAATAACAAATTAAACATTATCAGGCGAGTGAAGGGACACACAGAAAATGTTCCCTTTGATTCACACAAGATGCATGCAAATAGCACTTTTTAAACAGGATGCATGTTGCACTTGTTGGAAACAGTGACCTTTTATTTCATCGCGGCAACACTTAATAGACGCTCATCTACAAGTGAGGGTATCATGGAGCCCTTGTGTCATCTATCCCTCAAATGCATATGTACACCCTCTCTGCTAGGACAGTATAGGACAGTTAATTGAACAATATCCAGGAAGTGACAAGCGAGCAGTGAGGAGAAACTCTGCTCAATGGTGCCATCTAGTGCTTCTCCGACGAGACCGAGGACGAGCACGAGCTCTCCCCTGCCGCCTCTGCTGCTGAGGAAGTTTGGATAACAATTATCTGTTGTACTTGCATTAATGTGATTACTTTGTCTGCAGACTCATCTGACTGCAATTATAAAGAGTAGCATTAAAACACTAATTAATTAACTCAATTGTGAGTAGATTGATTAATTCTAAACAAACATGAGATCTCAGCAAGCAAATGAGCTCTGGAGTGCCGATGCATCTGGGAGGGCTGCTGCAGAAGACATTTTGATTATCTGCAGACACATGTAGTTGCAAATCTTTTAATTAACACAAATAGATGGTGAGAGTGAGTCAGTTGGTTGTGCAACTTCTCCGCTCGTTACTTGCAATCAGAATTTGGTAATTTTTTTAAAAGAATGAGGGTGTGAGTGTTGACTGTGGGTATGAAACAGTCATCGAGAGGCAGCTCAATTATTCCACTGTGTGAGTGTGTGTGCGTGTGCGTGCGTGTGTGTGTGTGTGTTTGCGTATGTGTTGGTAAGAAAATGGGTCTTGACATCAAAAGTCATCCCACAATAAGAAATAATCAAGTTATGATCGAAACCAAACAGATGGTCACATAAATCATCCAATCACATGTTGGACTGGTGCCTCTGTTGCAGAACAATGAATCACTGCCTATCAATGCTGAAATCAAAACACAAGTTGTTATGAATACAAAGCGCTCTTCCTGATATTATTACCTCCTAACATGTCAGAAAGTGGCAACATTCAGCAACATTTCATTTTCTTCAACTATTTTTTTGGAAAAAAAGAGACTACAAACTGAACAGTAAGACAATCGGTTGGATAGGAAGTCAACTTCAGACACCAGGTGTTCATTTGGATCGAGGGTTTGTTTGTATGTTTTTTCAAAAGATTACCTTTCACCAGGAATGCACCCCAGGAGGAAGATTTCACTGCAAATATAGCAATTGTTGATGCATGTAGGCACATTCTGTATCAATCAGAATCCAGAACTCCTGAACTAGATTTAAAGAGAGCAGTCAGTCAAAGCTCCCTTTCTCATTGTGCTGTCAGCATCTGCACATGCAGAAAAGCCTAATCAGAGAGATACCAGTAAAGTGCATGTAATACTTTAGAGATTTAATGCAGTTTTTAATTGGATAGAGGCCCATTATTTTTCAATACAGAAGGGGCACTGAGGCACATAAAGCTCTTGAATATTTTTGCAAATCGTGTTCAACAGCGTAATGATTAACCACGGCACTAAATTTGACTCACAAAATGAAAAGCAAACTTCATGCAAGGCGTAATTTAATTGTTTCCCTTCACATTTTCTGCCTCCCATTGTTGGAAGCTTAACATTTTTAGAGTCTGCTTAACAGCTGCCTTGTGATGCTTGAGCTGCAACAATGTGACTGACAAATGTTTTGAAGTAGCTGCAGACTTCCCAGTGTCTTCGGAGGCAAAGTGTCAAGGAATCACTTTTTGTCATATTTGAAGGCCTATTACATGGATGTTTAATATTTAATTCAATGCTGCAAATTACCACTAAATACATCATTCAGTTGGCTGCATGCAGTATTTAGTCATTTCTGGTCAAAATCACAGTAAAGCTTGTCATCTTCCCTCTACAAGCATTCTTATTGTAACATAACTTTATGAGAAGTTAAAAAATACACATTTTTATATTTGCAAAAATGGACTAACCGTATACTCCTAATGTTAGTCAAAAAATATTTTAATATTATATCCAAAATAAATCTGGTAAATTATTATCCTTATTTTCTAATAACAATAAAACATGATTGTGATTTTCTTTTCGTGCAATAACATGTTTTTACAGTCGGGACTGCAGGTCATGTTCCTGCTCCAACCTGAGGAGAACACTGCCATCTGGGCTCCAACCAGTGGTAGTGCAGGCCTCAGACACTCGTGTGTGTGTGTGTGTGTATGTGTGTGTGTGTGTCTGTGTGTGTGTGTGTATGTGTGTGTCTGTGTGTGTGTGTGTGTGTGTGTCTGTGTGTGTGTGTGTGTGTGAATATTCAAGGAAAGGTTTTCATTGCTCATATATGCTGACACATGTAATTACATGCAGTGTAAAAATATACAAGTAGGAAAACAGTTAAAAAGATATTCAATAATTGGTAGAAGTAGAAATGAACATGGCAGCTGTGTACATATAATATTCTTAGTTTTGCAAACAACACTGAAAGGTTTTTATTTTATTCATACTGTTGATGTACAGGTGGTTGGATGTATAACTACTGCAGTCATTGTGAGAGTAAGTGGTATAACATGAACATACAGTATAGTCCTATAATGTAAATGTGTCAGTAACAGTTAAAATAATAACTGCACAGCATTCACAGGGTTATTGTAAAGAAACTCTAGTGGCACATTTGCATGAAGGAGGGAAGTCGGTGTGTTGTGTCCTGTGGACCGACTGGTCCTGTGTGTGCTTGTTTTACTGTCCAGTTCTCTGAAGCTCTGCCAGACAGGAGAGGAGATCACATAAGTCACGGACTGCGTGGGAAGAGTGTGTGCTGACCTTTCCTGCTTGTTCCCACACGCCACAACTGTAAACATCCAGCTTGGGAACCGGAGAGTGACCAGGTGGGACCAAGTTAAAACTAGATGGAGGTTCATAGGAAACAAATACAGTGATTGGTACCTTACACAGGAAACACATCCTCTGCTGACCTATATAAGTGGGACTATGTTGGTCTTCAGGGGTCTGCAGATTGGGGTTGTTATTAATCTGGGACGGTAATAAGAGTGTGCTTAGCTCTGTGTTGTTGTCACCGCATCAGATGTCCAGACCACATGTGTCATTACTTTGACATTGGATACAGGAGTTGATGTAAAGGGAAGTGCTCATCCATCCCAAACTGAAACCTGCTGCTTCCTGTCTTTTGAGAAGTTTGTGATACTGTGACACTGAGCTCAGAACGTGGAAGATCTAGAATGCAGATGTTGAACACAACTCCGCCCCGGGTTATTGACATGTTTGCAGGATGCAGTGCGGTTCTGTGTTGGCTGCATCGTTCACAGACGTGCTTCCATCAGGTGGGCAAACACGGGTCTTGTTGCAGCGTGAGGTTGCCAGAACTGCAATGATGATTTGAGGAATGTTGTGTATATTTTCGTGGAGGATTGGACGATGTGTCTTTAACCCAGTGAGCCCGAAACAGGAACATCTGGAAAAATAATAAAAAACTGTTTATTTCTTAAAGAACCATTCTGTTAAATACTAATATTAAAACAGCAAAGAAATGACAAAACAACAGATTTATAATGAGGGCCTGCCCCTCCTCAGATTCCTCTGCAGCTGCAGTATGATGTGCTGTTGAGCTCTGACAAGGTGAGCCGGGAACACTTCTAATCTACCTGAGTCACTTATTGTGCAAGCTGTGCCCTTCTGCTGCCAGAGTTCTAGCATGTCCCCACACTGAGCGCGCTCGCTAACTTCATATCCAGTCAAAAAGAAACTGACATCTGTGTTGGTTTGTAATGCTGGTAGAGGAAATAAAATGATAACAAGAGCCTTCCAGTAAATCCAGCAGAATGGTAACTTTCCTCATTCAGCAACACAGAGACTTTTGAGGAGATGCCATTGCTGCCTCATTGGTTTTTCACTCCCTCTGATTACTCCTCTCATCTTATGTAAATCCTCTTAAGTCACATGTTATTGTTTATTGCAACTGTGAAGGTTAGGTGTTCCTAAGCCCTGTGCGCGTGCTTATCTCACCAGCGCATGCATCTTTGTCTCTCCAATGTGTCTTGTTTTCGTAATACACTAATGGATGAGAAAAGTTGTCTGGACTGATGCGCTGCTGACAACCAATCCACTGCAGTAAAATGCTAATCTCTCCCGGTGGCTAACAACTCCTCATGAAAGAGAGGCAGATGCATGCTCCAGGGATATCACAGCCTTATCAGCCGCCTGCTATATTTTGGATTTCTTTTTTAAAAGACAATAAATGTAAACAATTGCACACAATTAACATTTTGCACCAGTCGACTCCCGTTGACCTGGTGGAATGAAGTCCTGTTGGACATTTGTAACAAAGATATGTTAACGAATGTCCCCTTATTATTGATTACACATGTATTTACTACGGCATGTCGACATGTCAGATAGAAGTTAGGATAAGAAAGCTGAGATTCCATAATTGAGGTGACTTGCTGTCAATATGTCCATGATCTCTTGGCAGTCACTTACAGGAGGGATAACTACGTCACAGCATTGACCTCAGCGTACTGTCCGTCGGTATGTCAGACAGCAGGAAGTAAACCTGAGGTCTAAATCATTTTCAAAAAACTGATGTCACATTCCTTTTCTTCAGTGTTTCTGGGACCCTGCACATCTTGTCATGCTAGCAACGACTAAGGAACCCTTTTCACAAGCTCAATGTCAGCTGAAGACCTGAGACTGTTGTTGGGATTGGTCCTGTGTTGGAGCCCTGCTTTCAAAATCAGTGTTAATAACGTTATAATTTCATTATAAATGTTGCGCTTCCTTTTTGCTTGAATGTGGTTAATCAGCAGGACACTCGCTGACACACAGGAACACATCTGTGTTTCTAGGATGAAGCCTCCCTTTGTATTGTGCAGTGTGCATGGTGGAGAGTGTGCAGACAGAGTGGAGGGAGCAAGTGTGGACCCAACAGCTTGTTTTATGCCCCCTAGTAGCTTAATCTGGCTATGACATCCATATGAATGTAAAAGGCATTTTTAAATGGGTTAGTGTTGGTCAGAACTGATAACTTGAACTGCTTACAGTAAAAATCTGATTGAACCGTTCCCCATTCGATGGGATTAACCGACTGTAAATTGCAGAAACACTGTTCAGACAGTGTGTGGTGCCTAAAGATACAAAAATCCTTTAAATCATTGCCAAGAGGGCCGATCGTTGAGCTAATTATGATCCCGTTGCAAGATTCTGCGTCCTGAACGTGTTTCCCAACATTGCAGGAGTTTCAGTTTCTGCTCACCAGTGCAAAGTCAGACGAGTTTTAAAGTGCTGGAGCATCTTTCAACTAAAAAAAATCTGCTATGTGATCGGTGACGTGTATCTTAAATATGGGAAAGTAACTTAAGTTGGACTGAATCTTCAGATTCCAGGCGCACTGTGAATCATTAGTGCGATGGGAAAACTGTTGATCCAGACACATTGAGCTGGTGTTCAAGGGCACCGAGGCCCATAACAACCATGTTGGAATAGAGGTGAAGGTTAAGTACATTTACCTAAAATGTACTTAATTACAGTACTTGCGTACAGGGTGAGACTATCACACAATCTTTATATATTCCGTGGATGAGGAGCCAGCCACTGTTTGGGCCTCACAGGGAGATGAGCCAGAGTTGTATTACCAACACCCTGCAAAATGATGTTCAGAAGGATCAAAGGTGAGCATGCAGGTACTAGTACTGTATGCAGTATTTCTGCTTTGCTAAATATTTAATCAAATTTCATTATTTGACAATACACCCAAAACCAGCAGAATGATGTTTATATGTATGCATGGTTGCATCCACATTTGGACTTTTGTATTAGTTAAAAAACAGTTTCAAGATTCGCTGGTCTTCCTGTTGTATGTTAATAGGTCACCAGCTCTGGGGCCTCACAGGTCCAGGGTCCAGAGGTCAGAGGTCAGAGGTCAGATGACACAGTTACGATTGTTTATTTCTGGATTCCCTGCATGTTTGTGCCTTCAACCTAAGAGTCAGACTGACCCTTCGATTTGTGTGCAGAAGTGTTCACTACTCCTTCTTGTTCTGCCCAATTTCAGTTTCATGCAGACTCTTATTTTGAAACAAGAAGTTGAAAAAACTAAAAAAATTGTTTTGAACCCGTTACAAAACAACAACCTTGTTATTGATGCAGACGGTCGTCTTGTCGGAGAAACTACATCTAACGTTGATTCCCCAGCACAGGCAGCGCTTGTATGTATCATATCTTTGTTCTCACTAAGTTATATTGATGTCATGCTGTTAAAACAAAGTCATAAGGCTTAAAAATAAGTGTCATTGTTAAAAACTATGGATGCTAGTTTTAACGTGTTGTTAGCCCGAGGAAATGTTAGCAGTTAGCTTTACATTTCATTTCTATACTTAAAAGTATTGTTCATTCAAACTAGGCGACTTAACTAATTATAGTACTTTGTTTTCCAGTTTCACTCTCTTGGTCTATTTCAATGTGGATTCAGTACAATGTGAAGAAAACATAAGTCAACAAACAGGAATGTGAGGCATCCTTCATGTTCATGAATACAAGAGAGTTTAGCCGACTGTCTAGTTGGAGTTAGCAAACCTCAGCAGGACAGTGTGGAGATAAACTGATAGTACTGATGTACTCCAGGTTTCCATGGATTAGTTAAAGGGTCTGTGTTTTCCTCCGGTGACACCAGGGGGCCTCTGTGGTTCATAAATCATGTGTAGGTCTGAACACCTCCCCATCCCCTGAACTTTGGAGCTGAGCTCCACTGCGTGGACACTTCACAAGTCGCTGCTTCTCCGTCACATCTGTTCAGTTTGCAGATACTCTGATTCGTGCAGGGCAGCGATGGCCGAGTCCAGCAGGATCCTGATAACAGGAGGGACGGTGGTGAACGAGGACTGCTCTGTGGTCGCAGACGTGTATATTGAAGATGGGAAGATCGTCGAAGTTGGACTGAATCTCCAGACTCCGGACGGGGTGCGAGTCATCGATGCTTCCGGTAAACTGGTGATCCCGGGCGGCATCGACACGCACACCCACATGGAGCTGGCCTTCATGGGCACCAAGGCCGTGGACGACTTCCACATCGGAACACAGGTGACAACACTTCACTGATTGTCCTCCAGGTGAAGTTATACAGAAGGATAGAACGCCGGAACTCGTTCCTTCAGAATAAAAGCTCTCCAGGTTACAACTGATGATTTATTTTTATAATTAAATATTATAATATTGTACCATGAGCATATTACTTTAAGTCTCCCTAGTGACCATTTAGCAGTGTATCATCTTAATAAATTAAATTAATATTTTAACACCAAAATATATTTGTTTCATATTCGTCAGCAATAACTTGATGGATCAACGAGAGTTACAGAAAATAATATAATATGATACACATTTAAATTGACAGATAATGTGCATTGATAAACAGTTAGAATATCCTTGTATTTGCTTAAAAGTATGTTGTGTGTGTGTGCAAGGTGTGCAAGCTGCCACCAATTGATATCTGTTTTTAAATGTTGTCTTTGATTTACAATATATTTCTCAAACAAATCCCAGGGTGGTTGGAACCTTATTTTTTAGTGAGTTAATGCAGTTAACACACCCTCATCACCAATACCAGGACTGTGCATAGCTGCTTGCAGCACTTCACAATCTGGTTGAATGTTCATCCGACACAAGCTGCATCGGATCATCTCACCAGAGGTTCACAACACTGACTGATGTCTGAACTGTATTAATTGAATTGTTTAAAAGATCTGGAGTCATGCTATACTAGCAAGATTGACTTTTTCCTGACTTTACTTGACTTTACAGGCCTTTGGATTTACCAGGACTGTAGGATTACTGTACAAGCTGTTCGTGAAACAGGAAACACAATCGTCATTACTCACAACAATGTTTTCCAGAATTCTAATTTTGAGTTGTGTGCAGGTTTATTCTGGAGAGGGATGCTTAATTATAATGTTACATGCTGGTTTGCAGCAACGAGTTTGCTTTTACCTCGACAAAACACAAACACTGGAGATCTATAACTCATGCAGGGTTCATGTGTAGGTTTGGGCTTTTACTTTCACTCAATTGTTGAAATGACATTAAAGGAGCTCATTCAAAAACAGAGCTGGTTATCTAACTTATAATAAGATGTGAATGCTGGTGTTTTGTTGAGTTGTTTTTTGGCTTTATTTGATAGTGGACAGTGCAAGAGACAGAAGCAGGGGACCAGAGGTAGGACAGGCAACAAAGGTCAGTGACCAGAGTCCAGGCTGCAGGGGGCCCAGCAGACGACAGCATGCACACACACTCAGGGGGCCGTGACATTTTCTTTAATACACACAAGCAAGCTTTTTCTATATTCCCAGTTCATCCAAATGCTGCTTTCATTTTGTCCTCATTTATATGATATTTGAACAAGCAGTTAAACAAGTGAGTCATTATGAATCAAACAATCATCACTTCTGAGTGAGGTGTTAGGGGACGACAAGGCTACTCACAGAGGAACGAAGAGTCAATCACAACGATGAAAAAATGATGTCAAACATGTAGGTGTCATTAGCACAAAGGAACAATGCTGTGAACGAAGCACTTTGAGTACAGTTAAGGTAGAAAGCGCTTTATGAATACAGCCAATTTACTAATTCTAGAGGGGAAATGCTGCAATGAGACTGGACCTTTCTTTATTTGGCACAGATTCTGCACTGATACATTTATCATGAGTGAAATGGTGGTTGTCAGGCACAAGGTTAACTTCATAATATAGTTGTATTAACAAAGTAAAGGTCATTGATTATTAACTTACCAGTATGTGTTTTGCAAACTAATAAGTAACTGACCAGAAGACACTCCTCCACTGGGGTCGGCGGCGTCAGCTGAGCAGTCATTGTTCAATGCAGCATGAGCTGAGAGTCCAACAGTGGAGTCAGAGCACCCCCTGCTGGACGTACTATGTGATGACACTATTTCTAAATATTCCACAGCACCGTTTCTTTCATTGTAGGCACTGTAAAAAGGAAACGTACGCCGATACCGACATTTATGGATACAGCTGTGATAATATCACCCAAACGATTATTAAACCTGAGTGCTGAACATAGTTGCAGTGCGGTTCATTGAAATGGTTTCTTTACCAGAACTCCTCCAGTGTTACACTGATCCCTGACTGGTCTGAACCTGTTGCTGTAGTGTGTGAGTGAAGGGGTCACTGGTTCCTGCAGCGTGTCAACCATCTGTAGCAACATTCACAGAGCAGGTAACTGCTCCACCCGAGTTAATCTTCAACTTTGTGATAATGTTTCAACAGGCTGCTCTAGCAGGAGGGACCACGATGATCATAGACTTTGTTATCCCACAAAAAGGCAACTCTCTCCTGGAGGCCTACGACTGCTGGCGCAAGACAGCCGACTCCAAAGTCTGCTGCGACTACTCGCTGCATGTCGCCGTCACATGGTGGAGCGACAAGGTGAACAAGCATTACCGTTGCCAACCGATGGCACCACGTACAAATCAAACAGAGACATTGTATTGTGCCACAGGGGTCAATTCCACAGAACATCTCTACTCCTGTTCAGAGATATTAGCATGAAGGTTATTGAGAGCAACTTCTCGTCTTCACTCTATAGGTCAAGGAAGAAATGGAGACTCTAGCCAAAGAGAAAGGAGTGAATTCCTTCAAGATGTTTATGGCCTATAAAGACGTGTTCATGCTGGATGACTCTGAGCTGTATGCTGCCTTCTCCCATTGTCAGACCATCGGAGCAATAGCTCAGGTGCACGCTGAGAACGGAGACCTGATAGCAGAGGTTGGTAACAACTAGGGTGGATTAACAGACACGGGTAGTTAGTCAAACGCTGTCAGAGGCTATCGTGTTATTTCTGTTATTATGTGTGTGATTACCACAATTAAGCCACTGACTCTCCTCTACTAGTCTTTATTCTCCGGCCTGAGAGTGACGAGGCCGTCTTCTGTCCATCTTCTGTCCATCTTCCCTTTAAATCAAATTAAGGATATTTATTTGTTTGGAATCTTTCAAATGATCATAGAACTTTAATATATTGAGTTTACACACTAACAAACACACACACACATGTTTGAATGATGATGGGTGAATGATTAACTCCCCCTGTAACTGATGTCCCACAGGTTTTGTTAGTTTTATAGGTTAATGTTATAGAATATTTCTATTTAAGCATATATATGTCATATATACTGAAACGTACAGGTTTAATTAAGAACATGTAACATGACTTCATTGCATTTCTGACTCACTGGGTAACTGGTTTGTATTTTCTTGTAGTTCTTTGTCAGCTGTCATGGCAACATGTCACCACCAGGAGGCAGCACATATTAATAAAGCAGAACCTCCTGTATTTGGCTGATTAGTGGAGGATGTGCAGAGATCTACTGAGCGTTATTGGAACAGTTAAACTGTTTCCATGCACTGACTTTGTCACACAGCATAAATTGTATTATATTACAGGGATTCTTCAGCTGCAGGAGTGTGTGTGTGTGTGTGGTGTGTGTGTGTGTGTCGGGGGGGTTGATATTATTCAATGCTCTTCCCTCTGCCTTGACAGATATTGTGCTGTTGTTTTCCTTCTCTCTCCTTTAACCTTTATCCTGCCTCGTTGTCCTCGTCCCCGTCGGGACTCAACAGGGATCTAAGAAGATGCTCTCCATGGGCATCACAGGGCCTGAGGGCCATGAGCTGTGTCGGCCGGAGGAGGTAGAGGCCGAGGCCACTCAGCGAGCCATCACCATCGCCCACGCTGTCAACTGCCCGCTCTATGTGGTCCATGTCATGAGCAAGTCTGCAGCCAAGGTGGTGTCCAACGCACGTAGAGATGGTGTGTGTGGGCTCGTCACCTGCTGTTTATATGGGCCAAGAGTGGGAGATGATGAGTTATGGTGTCTGAGAATGTTTATGAGTAATTCACAACTTCAAATCAAGTATAGATTAATTCTGATATGTAAACGCATCTATTATTTCTTCTTGTCATGGTGGAAGAACTTCTGAAACTGATTTATAAAAGATTTCATTCACATGAAGCGTCTTTTCATCCACCAACAGGGCGGGTGGTGTTTGGGGAGCCCATTGCTGCTGGACTGGGCATCGATGGTACTCACTACTGGAACAAGGACTGGTCCCATGCAGCTGGCTTTGTCATGGGCCCCCCCCTCAGACCAGACCCCAGCACCCCCGGGTACCTCATGGACCTGCTGGCTAAGTAGGTGGAGCTGACAGAGTAGCTGGAGGTGTTGGTAGAAGTGTTTGATACACACCTGAATACTAACCAGCCTCCAGAATGACCTGATGATTGATGCTGTTTGTTTTGTTATTTCCATTCATTCATTTATTTTTTTCTGTTTCTCTGCTGCTAGTGATGATCTCAGTGTGACGGGGACGGACAACTGCACCTTCTCCGTGTGCCAGAAGGCCCTCGGAAAGGACGACTTCACTAAGATCCCTAACGGAGTGAACGGCGTGGAGGACAGGATGTCTGTGATCTGGGAGAAGGGAGTGGTACGTTGTGATGATACGCCAACACTTAATCCTACATTGTTCCACAATGAGGCTGAATCTGCTGCCACCAGCTATTGTTGTGATCACACAGTTTAGGTGACGTGTCCACAAGCTGAATTAATAGATTAGAATTAAAACAGCACGAACGACAGCACAACCAGTAACTCCTTATTTTTACCTCCGAAGTCCGTATTACGTAGTATGATGACTCATCATGGACGATGTTTATACTTCAGGCACATCAGTTAGAATCCTCCGACTCTACTTCCTGTTGTGAGGGCTTGTCGTTCCTTCTGGCCTCGTATCTCCATGTGCTCATGTGACAGGCTCAGAGTCCATGTGAGTAAGTGAAATTGAACATCACGTTAAATATATTAACAATTCATGCATGTACAATAATTCTACTTTCCTCATGTTTATTATATATTTATATATAATATAATGAAGCTGAGCGTTCCTAATCCGTCATTCCCAACGGCACAAACAGAAAAGGCAATAAACTCTCCGAGCCGCGCCTCATATCGCGGCACATTGCTGATGTTGCTTTTTCCTGCCATGGTTGTGAGGAGGTGTTTTTGTTTGCCCCCCCCCCCCAAGGCCAGTGGGAAGATTTACTGTGTGGAACAGTGCTTCCACGTCCTACATTATATGATATTTTGGCACAAATGAGTTTATTGCTGCGCGGTGAAGCGCCGACCTTTCCTCTGCTAATTCCATATAGTGGCTCCCACCGCGGTCCCTCACTCAAACCGGGTTCTTTGTGCTTTTCCTTCCTCAGCACAACGGCAAAATGGACGAGAATCGATTTGTAGCTGTCACCAGCAGCAACGCAGCGAAAATCTTCAACTTCTACCCACAGAAAGGTCGAATCGCCAAGAACTCCGATGCTGATGTGGTTATTTGGGATCCCACGCTGACAAGGTGAGGAGCCGACCCCGAGCATTCAGCAGGACAGGAGACAGCTGGTGGAGTGAAGCAGTAAAAGAAGCCGTCAGACAGTGTGTGTGTGTGTGTGTGTGTGTGTGTGTGTACGTACAGTAATGCACATCCTGAATACATCCATACACACACACATATCAAGCACCACCTCTTATCCTCCAGTCCGACATGTGTCCACTGCTATCAGCAGTTTGAGCTGCTGCTGCTGCTGAAACAGGCAGAACCTGGTTGAATAAGATAAGCTTAAAGTTTAGTATAAATATAGTAAATATGTAGGCATGAGACGCAGCCAGCCGAAAGGGAAGTGGTGCGTCTTTCATCCGGTGCCACTTGGATGCCTACAAACCTGCCTCGTAAGCTGATTACGTCCGTATCCCATCCAGGAGTCAGGAGATGTCACTTATCTACAGCTGCCAAGTTACAAGAACACAATTCACAGACGAATCACATTTATCAGACTGCTGGAATGATTCATTATATTCTATTTTTATTAGGGAAGGATTTGAACACACGTATATCTAAGCTCCGTACGCAGCATCAGTGTGACGTTGCTGGTGGGTCCTGCAGAGCGATGAATACTTCCACGTGGGAGGTAAACCACTTTAATGGTACAGAACTGGCAGCGTTGAGGCTCAGAATATCATCGGCTGCACGTAACAACTGATGATGTGAGTTCCAGATGTTGGGACGTCAGTTTGCTGTTCTGTGGAACATATTAACTAACAGACGTCACATCAGGGCAGCTCTCCTACAGAGCAGGTCTAGACTGTACTGGTGCTGCTATCCAGGTACGGAGGACCGTCTGCATCCCGGTAGCTTGTGTACTGTAGCTCACTTGGCTTATATAACCCACAGTGGCACTGCGCTGCTCTGTTTGCTGGAGAATCTGGGCTGAGCCCCTCAGGGAACTCACTACCCAATGATGCGAAGTGCTGCAGAGCACATTACAACCTGATGTGAGTGAATGTATACGGATGCATTGGCTGCACTGGAGGAGCTTGTGTGAGGCCGCAGACGTCCAGTGGTTTGATCCGGTTGTCATTCTTCGACACTCGGTGTGTTCGGTTCTTTGTCTCCACCATGTGTGTCCGTCTGCGGATGCAATAATGCCTTTCAAGCATGAGAGCGCCTCATGTTTAATTGCTGCAACCGTGAATTCATCTGTGAAACTGTGTAATTAATCGCCCTCAGCACAAGTGTCGCTCCGCAACATCCGGCACCAGGGGCCACAAACAGTTGCATAACAGGGAGGCCTGAGAACCTCAGTCCACTGCCTTGTGTCTCATAATTAAGAGACTTGATTAAGAATCTTTTTTTTTTGTCTGCATCAGCGTCTGGCTGTAAATATCAGGAGAGAACAGGAGGGGGGGAAATGTGTCTCATGCAACTGGCTGAGTCCGACTGGTTTCATGTTGTCACTCAGGTGTGGTTTCATCAAACATGGCAGAGGACACACACATTATTCTCCCTCTTGTTCTACTACACTAGTTGTTGTTCAGTAACAGAAACACTGAGAAAAGACCTGCCTTCAAATTTAGTGGAGCAAAAGTAAAGACGCTTTCTACTTCGACTGCACATCTTATGGATGAAAATGGCTCATTTAATATTATTTATCGTGTGTGTGTGTGAATTGTTTCATTGTACATTGTTTGTCCTTGAACACTGAGGGTGATTCAGTAAACTCATTAATACACAAAGTGTTGCTGACTAGCAGAACTTAGTCAGGCAGGAGTATCATTCATTTATCAATAAACCAAAGATAAAGACACTAGATGAAGTAAATGTTACCTGCTGATTACACTAGATGAAAAGATAAATATAGAACTCTACACAAACACAATCACAATCCTTCTAATGCTTTAAACATTTCACGCTGAACTAAACATGTTTTATTTATGGCGGCACTACAAGAGAAGTCCGACCAGCAGCACCAGTAAGATTCATCCACTCAGGGCCTGAATATCTCCTGTAAATACCTCCAATAACCTTCAATACTTCAGTGTGGAATGACGTGCTGATCAGCCTCAGACATGCAGTGAAGCAGTAGGAATGACTAGAACTGGTTAGTGGCTGTTAATAGTTTTAATGTGTGTGGTTGTTTGGTGCTATGATTGGTGTCTTTGTGCACAGCTGTTGATGGTCATTGTGAAGACGAGTGAAGTCGTCCTGGAAGAAGAACCTTGTCTGTCTCTCCTCCTCGTCCTCTGTTCTGTTGCATCAGGAGTCTGTCAGCTCACACAGCATCCTTCAGATAGCTGCAGCACTGATGACATGTTGAGGGTCTCTATGATGAGCCCATTGTATTATTTACATTGTAGTGCTTGTTTCTGCAGAGTCGGTGAAGTGCAGCAGCCCTCTGCTGCGTGTGCGAACATGTTGGCCTGATTCAATCACTTTCAGATTAGAATGGAACACGTTCCAGTCACAATAGGATTACGTTTCCTTTCTTCTCGTTCTAAAAAAGCAGCATGTTCTCACAAGGTCCGCACGTGACCATGAAGTCCGTTTGTAGCTGTTTGCAGACGTGTTCTTGTATCTGTGTGTCATGACAGGAAGATCTCAGCCCGGACGCACCACCAGGCCGTGGACTACAACATCTTCGAGGGCATGGAGTGCCACGGCGTGCCCGTGGTCACCATCTCCAGGGGCAGAGTCGTGTATGAGGACGGGCGGCTGAAGACGACAGCAGGACACGGCAGATTCATCCACAGGAATCCTTTCTCTGAATTTGTTTATAAGCGGATCAGGCAGAGGGATCAGGTCAGTCTGAACCAAACCCCCTTTCTGCTGCTTGCTACTTAACTCTTTACCATTTCATTTAAATTGGCCGATGCCTTTATAAACATTAACTGTTATTTCATTAGGACATCACTAGTTGTTGGTTTCAATCAGCTGAGCAACGAACAGCAGTCAGACGGTTGGTGTTGATCTTCCCTTCAAGGGTTAATGCAGACAACACAGAACATGAAGGACTCTGCAGGTCCACAGACCGATGCTATTGGCCACTTTCAGTGTGGAGCTCCCTGTGGGGCCAAAAAGTTATTGCTTGTTCCAGGAGGTCACTGCACCAGGCGACACGAGAGAGGTGATGGTCCTGGTACCTTGTGACGGAACCAGTCTGGCTGCTGAGATGAATCTATTCTCTTGTTTGGTGGAGATCCCTGATTGTTTCCTTTCAGATGGCTGAAATCCACATTTGTGTTTTGATTTGAAGCAACAACATCCCGATGAGGCACACAAAGGTCTCTTAACCTTTCTCTCTGCTTTGTATTCGGCCTGCAGGTGGGGAAACCTACAGCTGTGATCAGACAGCCCTATGAAGGAAAAGTCATTTCGATATGAACCCAGGCCGAGAACATGAAAGGCCCTTTGGACCTCCTGCTGTGGGTCCACACTTCATCCAGAAGCTGCCGAAGCCAAAACAACCCGACACACTCACAGATACAGAAGCTTCAACATGTCTGTCAGAACCTCTTTCTGCAACCATTGACGTCAGTCTGCAGTAAAGTTGGGAGGTATTTGGGTCAATGTCCACATTACCTTTGTTATATTTGTCAGCTCTGATCTGCTCTCACCTAGATTTGGCGAACACGTTTTCTTTTCATGACTTCCTCTTGTAAAATTAATAAATATTGTTGGACTGTGGATGATGATGATGACGTCGCTTTTTCTAACCCACATTTCATTCAAAGTGATGGTTGCCATGGGTTACAGGGTTGTCTGACCTAAAAGCATCTTTCCCTTTGATCAGATGGTTATTGCTGAATGCACTGACATGCTCGACAGTATTAAGATTTACTTTGTTGACCCAGATTGACTCCACATTTGCATATTCAGCATGCTGGTGCTTCCTCACTCCATCTGTGCCCATGTAAGGACTGCGTTCATCCCTTCCCGTGGTAAAAAGCTCTGCGGCTGTCACCGAGCATCATGCGCCAGCTTCCTATTGGGCTGGCATGCTGGCGTAGTATTCTACCGCAGGGCCGGGTGAGACATAATGTGAGCTTATCAGGTTGCCACACGGGTCAGTGGCAGCGTGTGACTCACAGACGGCCGACTCATCCTCCAGCTGCACCACTTCCTTCCTCTTGTCTGACAGCGGGGAGGACGGTGTGACGGTGTGGCGGCGGCGGTCAGGGATCATACGGTCGGCCATCACACCGGGTTTCAGACAGTGTCTAGATCACAACTGGACTTAAAGAAGTAAAAAGGATCCATGTAAAGTCTTTTAACAAGCTGTCATGTAACGGTTATCAAACCATTTAGTAACACTTCATTAATTCATTCTAAACTGTTAATAAGAACAAAGTTGTTGGCAGGTTGTTTGTCTGTTGTTAGTTTGGTAATAATGCAGTGGAACATATTATAGAGGACCTCGTTCTTTATAATGTATCAATAGATTCATTCTCCCATCAAGTTCAGAGGACAAACAGCTGACAAAGGGGCTTCACAACCTTTAAGATTCAGTTCAGATTAATACATTTACAATCATAACAGGTGTCTTGTTATTAACCAGTAACACAAAGTATAGTCCTACACACATCCACACACACGATGGACGATGAGTCCATGCTGGATGAACAGTAACATCTGTAAGAGGTTGATGAGCAGTAACACGGGTGCTGTGTTGTTCATTGCACAGGTAGGGGACATCATCCTCTTAATGTTTGTCTCTGACTGGAGGACGTCCACAGAGTTAAGATACAGAAGTCTTCCTCGGTCTTTAGATCGTTTGCTGCTGTGTTCAGCTCAGATTCAGTCACATGATCAGGAATAGTAAGATTCATTATCAGACAATTCAAATGAAAGAGAAAGAAGAAAGAAACCTCCGAGTGCAGACCAGAACTGGAGTTTGATGTGATGTTCAGTTGTCCGTCTGCAGTAGATCCTGTAACACTGCAGATTATTTAATGGTTCTGAGCAGGTTCATCATGAAACCTTCCTCTGCATTGTTCTGCAGTAACATGATGTCATGTGAATGTAACTCCTCTGACAAGTGAAATTAAACTTCTGACCTGCTACGTTCTCATTGAAGGTGTAAAGTTTATTGAAGTGCTGCAGCATGCAGGCAGCCGTCACAGACAAACACACCAACAGTCTTTGTCTGCATGTTTTTATATTTATGACGATGTGGGACGTGCAGACAAGCTAACGTTAGCAGCTTTGTGAGGCTCCACCCAAACACAGCAGCGCTACGAGCTACATGCTAATATCTGCAGGATTCACAGTGACAATGCTCATGATATATTTATTTTATTATCTACTATATTCACCACCTTTGTTTAGCATGTGAACCCTTCAGTTGGAAGGTTATAAAGTTGTTACAATGTAGTTACGGGTCACATAAATGTCAGTGCAGAATTCCATAGAAACCCATCCAGTTACTTAAATATTTGTATTTTAAAATGTATTATATTTTAAATATAAATAATATAAATATATATATTACAAATATAAAGAATAACTGACAATCTGGAGGAAACATTACAAGACAGATTAGATCATCTAATAAATGTCGTTTGAAAAGCTGTTGACTCTAAACAGACGGCTGGATAAAGTCTGGACCGTGTAAGTCTCAATAAGATGAAGAGTTATTGGTGATGAGGGTACAAGTCATCGATTCTGGCACCTTCGGTCCAAATGATCATTTGGACGTTGTGATGAAGTGTTTGTAGTAGATCTTCATCATTATGGGCAGTGTGTACGCTGTTTTCCTCTCTTTCTTCTTTCATGATTTCTTTCTGTTGTTGTTTGGTCTCATGTTGAAAGATTCAGTGAAAACCAGCTGAACAACCTCCAGGAACACAAACACTGATCCTCTGGACACATCTGTTCACACACCGTCCTGCAGTCTGGGGAACAGAAGATGAAGAGTTCATCAAGGTCAGCAGGGTTCATCCTCTGGGTGACGTCTCCACCCGATACTTGACATCCCAGTCGGGACCTCCAAGTGATGGAGCGACTGCCTGAAACGTTTCCATGGCGACTTGCAAAAAGTCATCAGATGCACCAACGTCCTCACACGATGATCTGTGGATCCTCTTGTGACGCAAAAACCAGCGGGCACCAGAAATGTGGCTGATGAGAGAAGAAAATTATAACTTCAAGACAAAATCACAGCCTGTTATACCCATAATGCATTTCACTTCTAGTATTGTGATGCAAACCTTAATAATTAGTGATGTAAAGCTGCTTTCATCAGCGCTCTCCTTCCTCCTTTTGAACCTCTTCCTCAGGATCTTGGCGTGCAGGTACTCGGCCCTCCTGCCTGCAGCGCTGGAGAAGAACCGCTCACAGACCAGCAGCCTGAGCTGGGACACTTTAGCAGCCGCCAGGGCCATGACGAGCAGCGTCAGCAGGATGGCGCCCAGCGGGGCGACCGAGGCGAAGAACAGCAGCTTGGGTTTAGGAAGACACTGCTTCTCGAACAGGGTCACAGAGTACGAGAAGTCCTTCTCATGCTGCTCCCCTCCGATCGGTATCCCGACTAAAGTCGCAATCCCCTGAAAATAAATGTGAGTTGTGAGTTGCTGCGTTAACACAGTAAGATATCAACGGATCCTAAAATACCTTCACAACATACTTACTTTGATGCTCATCATCAAGGGGACCTGGAACGGTTCCATCTCTGATAACTTTGTGGTGACAATGTCAACAAAACAGTACAGTAAAGCATCCACGGTGATGCAGATGACCCACGCTGCAAAGTGGGAGGCAACTGGGATCCCGAATTTCAGCACAGCTTTCCCCTCCTGTGCGGTGGGACGGGCGGAGGGGACGGAGGTGTACAGCTTCTTCTCCTCCGGTGTGAGGGGGAGGACGTGCGGCTTCCCCTCGGCCTTCTGCTTCTCATCATACTGGATGAATTTGCTGCTGATGAAGCGGTTTTTGTATTTCAAGTCATTGCAGTATCTCTTTATGTGCAAGGCTATAAACAGCAGGAGTACAAGGAGGCTGATGGCAGGAAACATCCGGTCGGTCACGGAGGAGACGGCGTTCATCAGGGCCTGGGCCTGTTTGACAGTCTCGTTGAGCTTCAGCTCTGCTTCCTGGAGTTTCTCCCTGAATTCCTCCAGCTCCACTTTGGGTGAAATCTTGAGCTTGGAGTCGAGGCTGACCACCCCGAGATCTGAGACCCCTTTGAGTATCCCCCCCAGCCACTTCAGCATCTTCACATAGTTACTGAAAGGGGCAGTGATGGACGCTCTCTTGGCCCGCAGGTTGCAGATCATACTCCTGACCAGGCCGGTGAGATTCTCCAACGTGTTGCGGATATTTTGAAGAACCACCAAACTGGTTCCAGCAGTCAGGAGCAGATTCCGACTCTTCTTCATGAAAATAGAAACCAGAAACAGAGAGCCCGTGCACCTTACCCTCTTCGACAAGAACAGGGCAGCAGTCAGCAGAACCCCGAAGCAACCGGCGATCCCCCCGGCAACCGCTGCCCCGCAATCCAGGGTGAAGAGGAGGTAGAGGAGGAGCAGGGAGCTGAGGAGGAGGCTGGTAAAGCTACAGGCGAGCAGGAGAACGGTGGTTCTCCTGACGCCATCCCTGTCACCAGTGGTGAAAACATCCACGGCCAGAGAGCCGATATCATCCAGGCTCTGTTTAATCACAGTGAATGAGTGGAGCATCCTGAGTGTTGAAGGAGAGACTGCAGAGAACTGCTGTTGTTGTGTTTTTAGTTTCCTTATATACTGCTGGAACAGGAACTCTTCCTCCCCCTTCAACCTCAGACATTCGTCATGTTACAGTCATCACTGTTTAAAAACAAAAAGCAGAAGGAAACAAAAGGCCAATATGAGACCCAATTAGGACCGAATGTGAGAGGAGACGGTCCAAGTCAGGATGGAAACGTATCATCAACCCCACTCTGACACTTCCAAGCTGTCCTGAACCGAATCAAAGCACCAACAGATCTCTGAACGCATGTCACTGTTTCTGTCCTACAACTCACGTTAAATGTTTATTGAAGTAGCAGAACATGGTGACAGTTCGGTGTCTGGGTCCGTGTGATGAGAGAATATCTGAGACCCCCTGACTCATTCTACGGTTGATGTTCTTCCTCCAAGAAGCTTTTCAACGTCCTTTCAAAACAATTGAAAAGTCTCAGATAATAGTGAATACTTCAGAGTGTAATCCTACGTTAGTACTTAGTAGTAAAGATGATTTGGAGTTGCATTATGGGAAATGTAAGATTCAGCTCTTCTAGAGTTTCATCCATATAAGGACCTGAAGGTCAGATTATTACTAATGTGCAGTACCGCTCATAACCACCGAACCGTGTGATGATAGTAATCCTGTGATAGTACTGCACTTTAAAGTACCACTGTAATATTCACTTGTCTTGCAGTTCAGGTAGAAATCACATTATATGTGTGTGTGTGTGTGTGTGTGTGTGTGTGTGTGTGTGTGTGTGTGTGTGTGTGTGTGTGTGTGTGTGAAAGAGAGAGAGACTGACAGAGGGCACGTAAGAGTTGGCTCTCA
>CAAKHC010019449.1:30279-40902 GCA_901007825.1 Macroramphosus scolopax | reverse complement strand
GATCATGATCTACTGACATCGATGACCTTGGACAGTTTTACCTCAAAGTACTGATGTCTACATATCTGCTCTGTTCTGTTGTTGTTCTCTGCAGTAAGTAGATGAAGGTTGTTGGTATTAATGATGACAATATATATATATATATATATATATATATATATATATATATATATATATATATATATATATTTCAGTTTATCCTTTAAAGACCTTGAAACTTTTCAGTTCAACCGTCCTTGTAGAGACTGTGGATCCTTCAAATCAGTCGTCTTTCTACATTATATCCATAAATATATTTGAGCTCGAGCTGAGGAACAACCAGGAGTCCTCTTGTAAACTGAGGCAACAGACACGGAGTGACAAACCTGGAGGACAGTGACATTCAGCAGAGACTGTCCCGTGAAGTAACGGGAGGTGATGATAGCGAGACGGAATGGGAGACTAAGCGAGGTAGAGGGAGCGATGTGGAGAAAGCAGAGCGGTGCTTGTTCCCCGCCCCCCGGCCTCGGTTGTACCTGTGCTGTTCCTTTCAGACATCCTCCTCAGAGCAGCACGTCTGCTCCGGACCCCTGGGAGGTTAATTAGCAGCCTCAGCTAGCGGAGGAGCTGCTGAGGAAGGCGCCCGACGAAACGCAGAAGATAAATCACCTCAGCTGAAAGCTCAAAGTTCAGCTTTTATAACACATACAAACACTCCTTCTGAGTACTTTGGAGGTCGAAAACTATGTGAGGATGTGGTGTTTGAGAGGAAGGAGGGCCAAGGACGGGGCAGGCAGAGCGGCTACTGAGGGCAAAACGAACTAGTTGGGGTTCATATTGTCTCTTTGACTTGCTGCTAAATTTGAGTGTCTGTGATCGTATTACTGGAGAAAGTGCTGACAATCTGAACTACTGAATGGTTAATGGACACATCCATCATCAACGGTTGCCTAGCAATGTGAGCAAGGTTCCTGGTTAAGTATGAGAACACTTAATCAAATGTTATGAAAGCTTTTGTTTTCTAAGATGCAAAATTAGGGCAACAATCTGACAGATTGTTTAAAGCTATAGCAACGGCATCCTGCATCTCCATCCTCTCCGACAAACACATTTTCTGCTGAGATAAAGTCTCATCTGGTCCGTGTTGTTTTCTTTTTCAGGGTCAAGTTTGGAGAAGTTGGACGTCAGAGTCCTGCCTTAATATTCCAGGCTGCCCCCCTCCCAGGAGAACAGGAAATTAGATGTTACTGACAATGGTATTAAACCACCGACTCCCCATTGATTCCATCTTTTCTTCTTCCTATATCACTGCAGACAGCCTGGCCTGTTTTTGTCTATTGAGGCTTTATTTCCTGCGTTATCTGTGCTGTTCACCCCCTCAGCTTTAATAGATAACCAGGCGCCAGTGCTGAGTTGTAAATTTGGCTGTTGATTATGTCTCCTGGACGCCATCACGCAGTCGCCATAGCAGGGTAACAATGCTGAAATGGATCATCAGGTAGAACAATAGCTGAGTTGGGAGGGACAGATACAACTGATGTTCCTTTTCCACTCTGTTGTGCACGGTACAAAAAGAGAGGAGACTGAAAGACCGGCCTTCCTGACATGCAATGTGGACGGAGTGGAAAGGAAATCAGTTCATCTCCTACAAAGACAATAATCCTGAATAATGCACATACCAGCAGGGAGCAGACGTCTCTACCATCGCAGGTTAAAGACTCGTTCTTTGAGTTAGGCTGATGCTCCAATAACAAATCCCTCCCTGCCTTTCACCTGGTTTCATGAAGGAGGCTTCTGATTTATAAATACTGTGCACACGTCCTAGAGTTTATGACCACTAGCAGCTCAGTACAGGTTTGTTTGTATTTGCCTGTTAGGTTCTACAAACAGGAAGCTGGTGCAGTCATGCTGAAAACATTTCTGACGACTAAAGAGGGAAGTAATACAAATAAACTGCTGTCAAAAAAAAAGGTAGACTCAGACATTCATAAATACATTTTGGGGATGTTATACAAGAAACAAACATCATCTGTTTGAGAAACACGGTCAAAGTGAACAATATCATTCCTGAACGGAAGCCGTTTAAAGACACCGTAGGTAATGTGCTTCATTGCAAAAACCAACTCCATTAAAATGTGAACAGCAGGTCGATGGTGTGAACTGCTGACAGCATCAACATGAACTCCACACTGAGACCGTTCAGCTCGGACGGAGGGAAAAAGGAAAATGGCTTTTCTTGAATGCCAATCAGAGGGAAAAAAATATAGGAAGAAATTCAAAGATTAATGTGCACATAGTAGACGGACTTCCAATAAGCCTCCGAGATCAGGGTGTAACATTACTGTTTGTAGCTGAGTCAGGCTGTGTAGCAGCAGTTTGGTTGGGCTGTACTGGGAATAATTGAGCTTAATGTAGCAGGAGTCAGAGGACTGCTGAGCGGCGGACGGAGCGACTGAGTGAAACCTGCTGATGGTTGAGCTCCATCGTGATGACCAGTGCAACCAGCACAACCAATAAAGAAGCACAAGCATTATTACCAGAACACATTTAAAATCGTTGACAGTGAAACTACTTTTGCACAACAAAGTCATTTTGAAAGATACGCTGACTTTCTTACATGTTTCCTTTCATCAGACTCTGTCATTGTGTATCTTTTTCCCAATCCCTGTGTGTGTTTCCTGAAGGTTACTGCCTGTTGGAATCCGTCCTGAACTGCATGCATGCAGATCAGCAGGAGGAATCTACCGTCTCCTGCCTGCTCTGCACTGACCATCTGCACTCTGTGCGGCGCTCCCTATGGGAGGAAGCAAGATGCCTTCATTGCATCCGGCTAGATAAATCAGTTCTGACTTCTCAACACTCTACTCGACACGTTTGTATTTCTTAATAAAAAAACAAGTGCAGTCAACCGTGGACTGAAGGGGCTCAATCAGCAGCTGAAGTAAACCCGAGTAAACACGACTCAAGGTGGCCGTCTGGGAGCACGTCCACCCCATCTGACTAACCTGTATTTGTCCAAGCCAGAGTCATGGTGCCCGGCTGATCCGCCCATCCCCCATCCGCACCTGGAAGTGTGCACGCATCCTCTTAAAGTCAACCAGCAAGCCTTTCAGACGGACTACAAAGTAGGGCAGCAGCACGGTGTTTGTGCTGCTGCAGAACCAAGCACGGATCTCAAATATTGAAGATGTATACACAACACTGGCAAACTCCATTTGATGCACTTGGAAGAGTGAGTGAAATATTGATATCTCCTGGAGATTCAGGCTGCTCATGTTCTGCTGTGTCTGCATGGGGAAGCAGTGTGTGTGTGTAACTTTGTGCCTTTGTGTGATTGTGCGAAGCTCCTCTTAAAAATAGAAATCTTAACACATTTTCACTGCTTTTTCTCTGTTCCCAAAAGTAGAGTTCAGAACAGATCGTATTCATTAGCACAGCCATCATTAATAGTAGATAGATAGATAGATTCATCCCGAGGGAAATTCAAGATCAACATCTTGAGACAAGGAGGACTGAACCACACTGCTCCGACTGAGGATTGATCACATCAAGCAGCAGTCTGCCCTGGTCAAATCACCAAGCAGGTGGGCGGTGCAGCGCCACACCAGCGCACCACCTCACTCTCTAGCACATCTCACCTAAACATACATCCCCTTCTACATATGCACAACCGATAGCTGCTTCACCCCTCAATGGTGTTTAGTGTGATCCTACAGGTCAATGTGATTATTGACAACTTCAAGACTGAATAGAAGAAATCAGCTGCAATGCACTTAAGACCCATGGCGGAAGTGGACCGCCTGACCTCCACATGACATGACAGACCTCAATCTGTGGGCCAAAGACATCCCCACAGGTCAGCTGCTGTGCTGTCTGTCCCATTCTGACGGGAGCGAACGCAGCACAACACCTCTCAAATGGTTATTGAGCGCGTTTGAAAAGAGAGGAGGAGAGAAAAACAAAAGCAGTGAAGAGTGAAGGCAAGTAATGGACCAATCTGCTGCTAAGTGCAAATAACTATTCTCACGTTCAATGAAAGAAGAGACACACACCATTCCCCTCCCTGTCAATCACACACGTGTGCACACATTCTCACATGCAATCAACAGGAGGAATAACTAACACCGACACATCAGTCAAGAGAGGATCAGTCAGGATCCTGTAAACTGTTGGAGCTGTAACACACAGAATTACCACTAAAGCCGAAGAAATGCTAGTAAACATAATGCATGAACACACAACTGTAGTGGTGTGTTAAGAAGAAGAAAATAATACACATCAAAGAAGGGACAGTACATAAGATATAAGGAGGAGAGGAGTTTCAGGGTGCTGTAACCTAGAGGGAAGAGAAAGAGATGTGAGAAGAAGTCACGCTGTCGTCTTCTATACCAGAAAATGAGTCCAGCTCCGTTCTACATCAGAAGTTAAGAGAAGGAAGAGCAAGATAAGAGAGAGCAGCAGCATTAGGAGAAGACAGATAAACTCACATCGACAGCACGGGGGGGTCACAGGACAGATGCACACATGAACACAGAGAGTGGACTGACTGCAGGCGGGTGTCGTACCTGTTTGGCTGAGCTGAGAGGTGCTCCGGCTTTTGCGCGACATCCCGACCATGGCCTGCATTTTGGCACCGATGCTGGAGCGCCTCTTCTTATTGTCGGTGCCTACTGTGCCGACCGCCGTGTCCGACTGGCTGCCGTCCGTCTTTTCCAGGTTACACATGTCACCACTGATGCTTGTGCTCTTGGTCATGTTTATGCCGCCCGACGAGCCCATCTGCCTGTTTTTCATTTTGGATGCAAAGTCACTGTCAGCCACCACCATTGACAGGGGGAGGGGGGGCAGTTCCAGGGCAGGTAAGAGAGGACAGGGCAGAGGACAGAAGAGGCCAGTGGAGAGGATGGGAAAGGGAAGATGATGGAGGCGGATACGAGAGGAAAACAGATGACAGGAGAGTGACAGGAGATGAGAAGGTGTGGGGTGAAAAGGAGAAAAGGACAGAGTTCAGGGACAGGAGTTCATGACTTACAGTATAGCTGAGCTGAGGGTCGAACCTGGATCTGAACTGGTGCAGTGAACCACCAACTATCACACAATTACATTAGTTTCTACTTTAAATTGTTGCACATTGTGTGTGGGATTTTCTGTTGTTGTTTTGACCTATTTTAAAAGGATTATGAATTTTATTTTATATTTCACACAAAGCCTGTCAAGTAAAAGGTGAAAAGTATGTTGTGAAAATAAAAACTAATAAATCTCTTCTGTATATTAAAGTCATCAACATTTGTCTTGACCTCTAACAGTATGTACACACCCCAAGAAGTCCTTAAAGTGATGACACAATAAAACGATTTGAATAATCTATAATTCTTCTGCAACTTGGCAAACTTGTGGCAAAAAATTAAGATTGTTAAACTGCTTTTGAAGATGTATCAGCAGTGATTCTACTACTGAACGTCAGGTGACCAGCGAGCCAGTGAAATGATCTTTACCGAAGGTACCGCAGTGCAGCTGGGTGGCCGAGAGTCTTTGTTTAACTACATGTGACCGAACATCCAGTAACTCTACATTAAATCCGTCATCAGCATCATTCCCCAGCGCTTCCTGTTTGAAAGAAAATAGGTCGCAGCCCAAATTAAGATCTTATTTTAGCTGGTCCAGTAGAGTTATCTTTAAGAGACGAATTTGTGTCATTATCTCTGCCCTCTAAATGGGACGACTTACATGTCGTAGCCTCAGGCTGCTGTTCATTAACGACACTGTCTAACTTGGCCATGTAACTGTATCATAAAGACAACTAATGAAGTGACACGCTGACTAAAATAGGATAAGAATCAATGCATTTTGACAATTGCTGCCATCAATTTATTCAATTAGACTCCTTAAAATCTGCTCTTATATATAATTAAACAGTAATATTTAACATTACATCTGAATTAATGATCATCATTCTGATAGTATTACAAACGTGCACAACCTTCACACGTGCCCAAACATGTTTTACCTCAGCCGGCAGTACAACCTTGTGTTTATGCTGCCGTGCCAGTAGGTTCTGTTATGGATCAGCCTGTACTCTGATACAGATTGTATATACCCAGTGCTTATTGTGGGATTAGTGCCTTGGATCAGTTAATGCAGCTCAGGAGCCCAGAGGCAGACTCAAGCCTTTTGTTCCCTGACAGCACCATGGTACCGCTGATATTCTAAAATATGCTCGCTCATTATCATATGAACAACATGTCAACACACGATACGTACGCCTTCTCTGTGAAGTCAGCTGGACTGGGTGGGGGGATTGTTTCCTCCACAACGGATCGCCTAGTGCGGTTGAATTGGTCAGCGTGATTCAAAACACATATTCTAATCAAAATAACTCGTAAGTAAGAATGAGATGTCACCATGTTTATATATCAGGAGGAAAAGGCCAAGAATCCCTGGATAATAATAATAAAACCACGACCATCTAAACTGACAAACATCCTGTTGGTTCACAGGATGGTCTACTGGTCTAACTGGACACCATCGACTGATCATAGAGTAAATATACTGCTGGTACAGGCTACATGCACTGCATTTCCATCCTGTTCTATTGTGACACACATTACTGTGTCTCCCTGGATACACGCTGTAATAATAGACACGTTACACACTGACCGACTGCTATACCTTCTACTTGACTTCAACATAAATAAAGACTAGTCTATACTCGTGGCTCGATCTAACACCTGCTCTCATCACAGTATCTGTGTTCATGTCCGTCTCCACACAGTGAAGGTGCCTGATGGAGAACCGGGACTCCTAAGGGACTTCCAACCTCAGCCTGAAGAACACGGCGCTCCTCATCATGCAGATCGAGCAGCATGCATTTCCATCTGGGACAGAATGTTCCCAATGTCGACTTATACTTTGCATTAGGTCTTTCAATTAGGTCATTTACATGCTTTTGTTTAACAAAGGTGACCTGGTGAATGGAGCTCAGATTGAAAGGTTATCACCAGCGGTGGGGGTCACCACACACCTCTCCTTCTGTTCACTAAACAAGCTGTTGTTAAACGGTGCACCAGGGTTAAAGTAAACATCCCTCCCTTTCATTAGAGATCAGTCCTTCAAAACACCATTCTTCACTCTCCCTCACATGAATGAGCCGTTACCTAGGCAACACTATTGGAATGGCAGACACCTGGAGGAGAAGGGGAGATGTGGGATTTAAAAGTGCTGATGGAAAGCTTCTTACATCCTGATGGCCACTGGACACAACATCAGCTTAGAGCGGGCGAGTGTGTGTCTGTGAGTGTCTCAGCACACGTGTGCACTTGCTTCTCCGCTCGGCAGAGGCGCTCATGGGATGAAACAACATATGGCTCTCATGATGCTCGTACGCCAGGCCAATGTGAACAGACCTGTTTGATGTGTAGTTGATGTGCAGTATATTTACACTGTGACCTCAATACACAAGAGATGAGTCATGAGTAAATGCAGCTCGTAGCGACGTTTCTGTAGAATCACACTGCTTCGCTGCTTTCATACACAGATGAGCACGGTCGTGAACAAAGCTTCTATCACATCTCACCCAGCACACAACACACTGGCTCCTTGAATAATCCAAAGGCAGTGTTGAGTTTGTTAAAATAGGTTGTCTGTTTACTGATGGAGCAGGCTAATGAGTGTCGTCATTAGCAGATCTTACATAACAGCACAGGGAGCGAAAAGAGATCCCTTTTCTTATCATAGCACATACAGTACATACTGCTAAACTTATGACTTAATTCCCTTCATTTGCCATCGTATTTAGCTTGGTGGAGCTGGGATATGATACGCGCACGCAGGCACGTATGTGCACGCACACACATTTATTGGCAATTGAGATATGCATCAATAAAAAAGGGCCTAAAACTCAGCAGCAGCAAAGAATGAAATAAATAAATTTATAAATATATATATATATATATATATATATATATATAATAAAAAATTATATTCATAAGTATTATGAAAGTTTGAAATGTACATTTTATACATTTAATATATACTCACTTACTAACTGACTGGGTACCCCTAGATATTTTTATTTATCTTTATTAAAACATTTTTTATTTAATCTGTTTCAGAGGTGTCCATTTATTTTAATGCTCCTTGTGGAGGCTGTAGTTTTTGACTCTACTGGGTTGTACTGTGAGTTTGTATATTTATTATAATATTTTGACCATACCATTTATAAATTAGATTAACAACATCAGAGTTTGTTTTATTTAGGTTTATCTAATAAATTGTTTATTTGTTTTAACTGTCATTGGATTGAACTGGCAGGTTTTAGCTTTTCGACGGTTACTAGCATTTAGTGGTCACAACAGTTTTTACTTTGAAGAAAAGTACTCGCAGTATCACACAAAGTTATATTTATAAGGTGAATGCCTCACTTATTGTTTGCTTACTTAGTATTTAATCCCTGCAAAGCCTCTGTGGTTAGAAATCACTGAGAATCTGAGACTTGGCTTTGTCTTTGCTGACCTCTGTGGCATTCTGCCAGCTTGTTCAGCCTCGAGCGTGCAGACTGTAATTTCCTGACAGTTTGCTTCATCAAATCCCACACACAATCAACTGAGCACTCAACAATAGGTGCTCAGGCTTAGAAAAGAGCTCCTGAGTTGTGAATGGATGTTATAACCCGTTACAATACACAAAGACTATTATTAAGTGGAATAGTGGAATCCAGTTATTATTGAAAACCAACACCCTTTAAAGGAGAACATGAATAAATACATATATTTTACAATATATATGAATATGTCAACATCGGTATATGGACGTTTGATATTGTGTTTTCTGAACCTGATTCCAACTTGAACGTTTTTTGTACTCAGTGTGTCTCACATCATGTGTTGTTTCCCCCCAAAACAATACTGTGTGTCATTAATAGATTTATACTGTAGCTGTCATGAAGGAACTGAGGTTGATCACACGGTCGTCAGCATGTTATCAGTTCATCCAGCTCACTTTCAGTCAAGTGGGAACACAAAGAATATTGTAGCTGACTGCAAATGTATCAAATTGGGTGTATCTGAAATATATTTAAATTAAATTTGACATTGTATTTTGACATTGACTTTACTGAAAGTGAGCTGACATTAGTTGACAGGTGATGTGTGATGGGTGTGGCGTTAACATGGGAAGGAGAAATGTTCTCTAAATGTTGAGGAGCAGGTGGAGGAATGTGGGAGGTTTGGATCGACGAGCAGCAGGTGCACGGCAACACTGTCGGACTCAGACAGACCAAAACAAACCACGACAATATTGATGCAACATCCTGGCATTGAGCAGCGCAGACAGACAGCGACACAGACTGCAGTCTCACAGCAAACACCCGGACACTCTACCCTCTTTATGTCTGGCAGTGATAATCTGTATCTACAAATGCACTGCGTATGTCCTACACCTGGCCTATCTCTGGATCTGCTCACAATCCTGATATGTGCAATTGGGACGTGTCTCTTAATCAGCCTCCACGTATCGGTGTGGTGTTAATCACACGTACGAGGGTCAAGCTTTTATCTTAATGTGTTTTTAGGTCAAGTCCCAGGAGACGTTGAGCAGTACTACTGTTAAGCCGTACTAACATGGATCCTGCTGTGAATGTGATCCTGTTATAAGTGAAAGCTAATCTTTAATCTTGCTGTGTTCTTGAATTCGCTCTTGACATACTTTTTAGATCTGTTATTCTAACACTCATCAGACATGAATCTAAACACAATGCCACAATGAAATTGTGTTTTTTTTAACGTGCATGATGCAGCAACTTAAAACCACACAATGCATGCAGTCATGTATTTGTGATTAATTACACTACAGCCATATTTGATATGCTACATCCTCAAATATGAATAGTTCATTCAGTCTGTGAGCAATTCTGAGCAAGTTTGTTTGTGTTGCTTCAACAGATATATTTACCTCTCTGCTAAGTAAACCAAACCAATCTGCAACGCTACGTACATTACTGGTGGAGATGTGCCAGTATCAAATGTTCATGACCACCTGTTATACGCCCGCCTGAAGTGCAGGTTTCCTGCCAGGTGTTAATAGTTAAAATGCTAGGAATGCTAGTAAGACTAGTAATGCTAGTAGGCTAGGACACAGCAGGAAGGGACTGTGGCTAACTCCGGGCTAGCAAGCTACGAGCACCATCCCCAGTCTGCATAACACTCTGTATTTCTACCCAACAAACACCAAAACTTAGGCTGCGAGCAAGAATGTAACGTGAATGTTAATATCTCAGCTAAAATGCTAAACTTTACAACAGAGCAACCATAAGCTAGCTGCCTTAGCAAGAGCTAATGTTAGCATAACAAGACACGATCAGAGTAACTACAAGTTGTGTCTCTGTAGAACTGATAAACAGTGTGAGAATTATAATCATCATATTAATGAGGGTAGTTATAAAGGTTGATGGTAATGTTTCCATCAAAGGGTTTCACCACACTATACTGACACATCTCTGAAAACCAATCTGTGTTGTTTTTGTGATTTGGATGAATTACTGTTTGTCATAACACTAATATTACTATCAAACAGCGGTGCTACCGTACGCAGGTGTTGGTAAGGGGCCACATTTACATCATCATCCAGGTTAAAGGGTGGGGGACAGTC
>CAAKHC010019449.1:0-20791 GCA_901007825.1 Macroramphosus scolopax | reverse complement strand
AACCACTCTAATTAGTGTTGTTAATGATTCCATCTTTTATTCAGATGTATTATAGAACAGCACTGGATGGCCAAGTACTCTATCAAAGTGACATACGGCTTTCAAAGAGGCAGAAATCCACACCCAGACCAACCAACCTGTGTCAGTGAGGGAGGGGTATGGCTGTGCCCCTCCATCAGACAGAGAGCCATTCACCCCCCGCTGCTGGTCCTCCCATGTTACTTCTATAGCAAGACACACACAACACACACGGTTTTGCACGCTATCAGTTCTGAAGGACACAATAGGGCGCGAACCCTGCTTTCTCTCTGAGAGAATAATCAGTATATCTTCAACTTCTAATCATAGCTTGCACACGACAACCGATGTATGTCGTGTAGTGATATTAGAAACATGTGGTGACGATTCCTAAGAAAAGAAAGACCTTCCTGCTATATCAGCACTGGAGCATTGGACAGCTCCTTCATCAAAGATTATGAACTGTGCTCCATCTGCTGGCCAATAGATGCAACAGTCCCTCAGATTCTAAAGATGCTCCTCTGCAGTACTAAATATTTCTGTTTAACACTGTTATCAAACATGAGATTACTTGAGAGCAGATCATTCATCTCATGACAGGTCTTGGTTGAACATTTTAAAGTTGTTCAATAATCCATTTGCAAGTGGAATGATTGTCCATTTCCTAATTGGAACGGAGAGCTGTGTCTTTGTGAAGTAGATGAGCAGAATTAAGTTCTATTTAATTAGAGAGCAGATTAGGTCTTCGAGGCCACACAGGAGATGGAGAAGGACAGAGCAGCTGAGATCACAACCACGGCACTCTGTGCACATTACCATCAGCTGCAGCTGCATGCAGTACGACTCTCTTATTTGATAACATTAAGAGGGAGAGCAGAGTCACTCAGAGTAGCAGAGTATCAGGGATGTAGAAGAATATCACACATGGAGAACTTGCTTTGGTCCCAGAGAGGCCACAAAGCAACTCACACCACCACACGTGTCAGAGGACTTGCCTTTCCTCCCATTAACTGGCGGGCCTTGTTGTTTTTCCTCACAGTCGTCTACAAGCAGATTCAAACCAACAGTATTGTAAGTGAACTCGTCCTGTGATTGCTCATTCACACACGCACAAACAGTCCACCCACATTCACACGGCACACGGCGATCCCCCGAGCTGACGCTGAACACTAGTCTGCATCTTAAAGCTACTGCACAGACATGCTTTGGTTTATTGTTCTACACGATGTGTGATTAATCACACCGGGTGTTTCCTTTCTGTGCTCACACTACAACACACCACCTACCCACAGTATCACTCAGATCATTTTTAAGACCTTATGAATAGTTGGCACCGCTGCCAGGCGAGTGTTGGCTAATAGCGCCGCACACCTAACGGACAGAAGCATGCCATAGAAACAGATGGAAAAGTAGGAAGTGCGAACTGCAGGGAGCTCCACGTCCTGCCAACAGTCCTCATTCACGCCTGCTTGTACTTTTACTATTTGCTTTCCAGTGTGAATGAACATGGAGCGTTTTATTTTTAATTCTAAAAACAAAGAAGGAATGAAGCAGCGTGACATATTTAAGGGAAATGAAGAGAAAAGAGACGGAGCAGGTTGTGATAAACACACCTGGTCGACCATTGAGGCGTTCGGGGGCCCAGAGCTCCTCTCCTGTTCCCTCTTAGGAGACGCCACATGAACGGAAAACACCAGAGACAATAAAATATGAACAGGATATGAATTAACTCGGACCCAGTCGACATATAGCTATATAAACACGTGACACACATGTGCATGACATAAGCTGACTCCATACAGCTCTGTGGGAGCGACAGCACAAGGTCAGATCAATATATCCCATATAGCTATGATCCCACAATGATAGAGAGACTGAGAAAGAGAGAGAGAGAGAAGGAGGAAGACACAAAGAAGGACAGCGATACAGAAAAAGATACAAGGGAGACTAGGTAAGATTATAGAGAACAGGGGGGGAGAAGGTGACACAAAGGAGGGACAGAGAGGTCCAACAGCGAGAGCTTAAAGAGGGATACAACTACAAGGGCTGGACTGAAAGAGCAAGGATGAGAGGGATGAAGATGGAGAGAGAGAGGGTTGGTTTGCGGCTGCACAGAAGACAGGGAGAGCCCGTATGGACTCTGACAATGATGAAAGAGTTCTTTGACAGTGTGTTTCCCTCCTCTCTAGCTTTGTCCCGGTCTTTCCCTCCGATCACCGAGAGGCTACACAGAGCTTTGTTTTCACAACATCGAAGTAGAAGAACCGAGTGAAATCATCATTTCATCAGAGTTCTTCCGGCGGCACGACTCACGAGCGGTTACAACAATCACACAACACTCGTTAAAGGAAAGCCGAGGAACACATGTCAGCTGTGAAGAAGTGGAATGTTGTTGTAACCGTTGTGCAAAGACTGGACTTCATCCTGATTGGCAGATACAGTTACTGAAGCATTAGAAAATGTTTGTCCAAATACAAAATAAACACACAAATAACACAACACTGGTACAAAACACAGCAGGATCCAGACAAGCCAAGTACACGACGGCACAAGACATCTCCACTGTACGGTAAACAGATCTGCAACAGAGGGGGAGAGGTTCAAGGAGCACCAATGTAGCCTCCAGAGAACCCTGCCAGCTGCCATTGCAGACGGGGTTTTGGCCTTCAGAGTAAGGTTCGGCTAAAGCAGCACTCCCAGTCTGAGAGACTAAACCCTCACATTCATGTACGGACCTTCACAAGGCTCTGTTCCTCCTTCTCCATCTTCTGAGAGAGAAATGGAAAGGGAACCGAGAGTAGATGTTATGGATGGAAAACAAAAAGTGAACACCAATAAAGCACAAAGTAAAAGAAAATCCCTCGCAAACACGACGTGATTTATAACTTCCGATGAAAGATAAACACCACAGTTACTAATCCCATTTTCAAGATCGGAAGTGAAGTGTGAGTCAGCAACTGCTGTAAAAAAACCAAAGCTCATTCTCAGCCACAATCAGCTAAAGCACCAAATCATCTCCAGTTAGATATACGGGTCACTAATAAAGCATGTAACTCAAAGAGAAAAGGCCTGTTGATTTACAGACGGCGACCAAAGGAATCAACCAGACTTACTTCGGTCCTTCCCCGTGGGCGGAAGCTGTGGGAGTTGCCGACCTCGTCTGCTGGACATCGGGGTGTTTGTCGGACTGGTCTGGACTGATCCACTACGAGGATGCGCCCTATGTGACACAAAGTAGTGGGACTGTGGTGAGACACAAACTAGAGCCGACAGCGGATGCGGGTCTTCACCGTGTCGCACCCACATCAGAGTGAGGAAACAAGTCATACTTCAGATGTCTAAGAAAGTTACATACAATAAGTAGTAAAGCTAAATCTATGATCAGACAGATGATGCAATCTAGTTTCAGTTTCTAATTTATTAAATACATTAATTAACATATTTGCTCTGATGAAAGTCACAGTTTGCATGAGGTAATCAGTGGCAGCATTACTGAGAGATCAGTTACAGTTTGTTTTGCATCTCCTGATATAAAACCAAGGCACATAGCAATGATGTTTGGCACATGACATGGGAGTGGAGGGACACATCAACTGAGCTGCAATAAAAGATGCTCCAAACGCGCGTACAGTCGACTCATCGAGCTGCGAGAGGAGAAGAGTTCAAAGTAGAAGCAGCAGACCATGCGTTCAGACTGTCCCCCAAAGCGCTTGAACTCAAAACAAAAAGGAAAATAAAACAGGATGCCATCACGGGATAAAAAAGCATCAGTTGATGTAAGTAATGAAACCAAAGGGAAATGTCAGCACATCACTGCTATACTCACACAAGCGTATGAGCAGTGTGTTCCAAAGTAAAATGAGCCAGCACGAGAAGCTATCGAGGGTGTTCGGGGTTGTCGTGCCTTGGAAATGTGTAAAGAAAATAAAGCACCGGATTCTCTCGGGGACAAAACATGAAGGAACTGGGTGGGTGGGGGTTGGTGAGGTGAGGATGGGCAGCAGGGTACTGGGGAGCAGGGGGGGGTGTTGTGGGTGGAGGTGATGTGGTTCTTATTTCTGATTCATTCTGAGTTAGTCAGGGTCGGGGTGAGTGGAGCTCATGGGACGGGGTCTGTATTGGTTTCATTTCACAAACATTTTAGTCGGGCAAACATTTCGGGGAGGCAAAACTGCTCTGGGGGGCAGGAACAAACCTCAACCTCAAGACTGGGTCAAAGAGGCTGTAGACTGCTAGCTCGGCAGAGAAGAACTGTGGTCATAATATTGATATCATAAATTAAATTACTCTTTGTATTAATCTAATTACTACCTTATTAACCTTGAATAATAATGAGCCTGTTAGCTGCTTCATGGCTACGCAAACACATGAACCTTTAGCTGTATGAAGGCGTGTGTTAGCAGCATGGAATTAGCTTCTCTTTAATGGGCTTTTTAACAGGGTTTCAGTTTAATAATTTCATGTGGAAACTGTTTCGTAACATTACAGTTTTGTCAATCATTCTCCCTCCAGAGCGACTTTGCCTCGGGGAAACGATCGTCAGACTAAAAATCCAATCTGCTTCAGTGTTGAGTTTGTTGGCGTCTCCGATCTGGGTCACACCTCGTTAAGGCAGGTGAGGGGGGTGCGGACCTCCCAGATGGCAGAGACGGCATGGACCTCATGAGCGATGAGTCGTGGGGGCGTTCAGTGGAGCGTGAGCGGGACGTGGGGCGCTCTATAGTGGGCCGCTGGTCTGCAGAGCGGGACCTGCTGTGATACTCGTGTCTATCCATGGCTCCGTGGTTCCTACAGAGGTCATTGAGAGATAGGCAGGCACTCAGTTGGGCCCCAAGGGGTAAGGACAGTATGCTGGAAGGGTGCACAGAATGAAGGGCAAGAGAATTGCTTCGCCCTCAAAACTCCTCCTATCTGCATGTGTTTGAAGACCACGGCTGTGTTTCTGCTTGTTTTCACCTGTTTACTATAAGTCACATATATCACTACTCCAGCAACCATTTCATATCACAGAGATGTACAGCGGCGCTGCATAAAAGCAGCACATTTACTATTCCTGAAAATGTCTTAACATGTAATCTTCCCTTTAAGTCCTGAAAGAAGAGAACTAACTTGAATACTGTCTCTGCTATAGTGACCCGTGTTGTCATGTAGGTGCAGATTTAAAATGAACTTGTGCTATCACAATACGCTAATATGACTTTCGACAATAAAGGGATTGACACTCACTGTAGTGGGCTGATAAATGACCTCTACATGTGGACTGTCTGACTGGGAATCTGATAGAATATCAACAGTGATTCACAGTAAAACGACTGAAGCATACAGAAATACAGCTGTGGTCCTTTAAAGTGAACGACATTATGAGATGATTCAGCAACTCTGAGAGGACAATAGTCATCAATTTATTGTGAATAATGTAGATTGCTTGTAGAGTTGGCAACAACTTTCATTTAATGACATTGAATATTCAACGGACGCTGATGTTGCCATGTTGGAACTCGGATGGGGTTCAACATACGTTACGATTAGTTCTAACATCAGCCTTGTTCATGGGCCTCTACAAGGAGCTGAATTACTTCATTGATGGGTGGACAGAAGGGAGGACGGGGTGCCTCCTGTGTAACTGTGTGGTCCTGTGAAGAACTGATAGGAAACGTGCTTTCTCTCTATTGTTTGAGGTAGAGGGAAGTGTGGGGTGAGACGTGTCTCTACATTGCATCTGTAACATGAGTGTATATTTGGCACAGTGAGTATGGAGACAATCTGAGGAGCTGAAAAGAAACAAGTTAAAAATCACTGACATTGGATGGGGGACCTTGCAGACATGAAAGAAAGAAAACAATTCCACAACCTGTGTTACACTGCACATGTCAGAAGATTCAACTCGTCCTTTCATCATGTCACAAGTACTTGGGTTTTGAGCATGCACATAAACATATGGGACTGCTTCTAATTTGGCAAAAGGACACCAAAAGTCAATCAATTAAAAAAAACAATGACTTTTAGAATATTGAAGAAACCTGCTTTGACATCACAACACATAAGTCAATTTGTGGAAGTCTAGTTGTGCCTGTAGCCTTTTGTAATTGTCCAGTAGAGGAGACGTCCTTTAGTCTAAACCAGCCAAACAAAGCTCATCAGTCATTGACCCAGAGTGGCATTTACAGTCTCGATCTAGAATAATTAATGTTCACATAATCATAACGTGACAGGCTTAAAGGTTCACAGCTAACGTGAAGGTTGCGTCTGTTAGAAATCAAATATTAAGTTATTTGATGAATTAAAGATACAGCCTGAAAATACACAAATAATGTACATGTTGAACATCACAGCTCGCTGAACGCTCGAGGGACTCAAACCCAGTACAAATATAGTTTTGTGTGATGTGCTGCATCGACGCAGCATCATTCAAGGTGCAGTCTGAGGCCTCGTCTCGTGATCTGAGGAGACGTCATCTTAACTGAGACGCCTCACTAAAGTTCTGTGTTACTCATCCTCATCCGCTTCTCTACATGCGTTTTTCCATTCTTCTGCCCTCATTTCAGGTCTCATTGTTGCTTTTACTTAACGTAGATGCAACAGTGTCTGTATGAACAGCGGAGGGAATTATTCTACCCCTCTGCGGATCCCGTTGACATGCTCCCTATTTTCCATTCTCTGCCAGCTGAGACTAAAGAAAGGGAAACAAGGAGCCGTCGTTAATGGCTATCTGGGCTATCGGCTGACATTGAGCAGAGCTAGGCCTTGGGGAAACGTTGTGACACTATTAAAGTCAGGCTATTGGGCAGAATTCTGAGGGCTCACCACTTCTTTCCTCCTGGAGAGGAGAGGAAAGGCACAAATGTTTTCCCGACTAACAGCCAGATGGCAGAAGATTTAAAACTCAGAAAAGTGCAGTCGTTTAAAGCATTTATCCAGAGGAGGCCGTGTGAGTTCTTTCATTTAACTGGTGTACCAGGGCGGCGGCGTTGGGTCCCAGGAGATGTACAGGTGTCAGCCGACCTTGGAACAAACGGTGCATGGAGCAGTCCGACGTCACATTCTGACCAGACAGGAGGAGGCGGAGGGCGGCCACAGAACTCACAAAGCTAATGTGCAGCCCTGAGCGATGCATCAGTGATGCCAAAGAGGTGCAAAAAGCAGCTGCCAATAGCATGTAAAAAGGACAACACTAATAATCACACAAAGTACTGATCGACATACAGCTGTAGGTATAATATACATGGGTACACAACAAGAACATAGAAACAGTCAGGTGCACACCAGCACTGCACTGAACAACCAGTGTACATACAGCTGACGTGAGTAACACAAAGAGCTCTGAGCCTCGGCTTACAGCACAGAGGCAGTTGTGTACCGTTGTTGTTCTTCTACACAACTCCAGAGCTGTGATGACTCCATCACAGAAACCGATATCGAGCAGGATATCATTTTCTGCCATCACTTGTACAGTCACGGAAAAAATTAAAGACGGACGAGGGACAACTTTTGGGAGACTACAAGATGGCGGATGCACGGATGCAGCTGCAGCGCATGGCAATACCTCTCGTAGTCAAAGTCAGAAGAGTAGGCGCCCTCTGAATAGGCACGGGCCATCCTAGTGGACCGCAGTAACCTGACTGCTTCCTCTCGGCAGATCGGGTACACGCGGTGATTGCGGCTGGCAAAAAAATATCACAACTGGTCAGCATTTTTTGGTGTTTTTTCTTTTAACACAAAGGGAGGTGACAAAAAAATAAACCTGCAAAGGAAGAATAATTGGAGGATGCCTTTCAGGTTCCCATCACAGGCTATTTGAAGGCACTTTTCCAACTTCAGATCCACTCTGAGTGCATTCTGTACTTACAGCTTTAATACAGAACACTAGATGCCCTGTACCACTGTGTTTGCAGGGAGAACCCCCCCTGCTGGACAAAACTTTAAAGAAACAAAACAAATATCCAGATACATCATGAATCCCGCAAATAACTCTTTGCTCACATGGTGAACTGTCTGAGTGAATGTTTATATTATAATGGCCAAGACAATGACAAATGATGCTGATAATTGATGGAGGAAGAGTATGGTCACTCATCTGTCCTATACACGGTACTACTGAAGAGTAATGTACAACACAACACTGATGGCACTGACGATGAACACAAAGGGAAACTAAGAATCTGCTCTGGTCTGACTGCAGTCGGTGTCGTCATGCAGTTAAAGAACCTCAAACTACTCACTTGACATTCACTAGGTTGGAAGCAAACATGCCATAGTCAGTGTTGTGTGTTTAAAACCCAAACGGGAGCTTCTCTCAAGGTATAAGGGTTTGGGGGAGTGTTGGATTGGAAAGAGGCAGATGGGGCTTCATGCAAGCTCAGGTAAACGTCTACCTGGGGTCCTTTTGAGGATCGTCAATAGGCTGAGTATGTCTGGTTCGAGGTAGGGTGAGAAAATGGCTGCAACCACATGGAGGGGGGAGAGAAGGCAGAGATGGATCTGAGATGGCGCCAAGGAAGAAACAGAGGAAGAGGACAGGAGAGAGAGAGAGGATTGGAGATAGACAGAGTCATAGGCAGACAGATAGAGGGGTAAGGAAACCAAAGGAGGGGAACTCTCAAAGAAAGAGGATGTAGAGAGGCAGAGAAAAGCTCATACAAAAGGTTGATGTAACAGTTTCTGAAAGGTTAAAGTACTAGGAAGATAGAGTTTGAACGATACTGTAGGAGGGTGAAGAAATGTCTTTCTCAGCTTCACCGCACAGATGGATGAAAGTGGTACATCGAATATATAACAGCAACATTCACTGAGGAATAACCTGCGTCTGCTAGATGACTAAACAGCTTCAGACCATGCAAGTTAAAGAAGATTTATCTTTTTACAGACACAAGTCAAGGAAAGAAAGTAGTTGTTAATACACAAAATAAACAGTTAAACACTTTATACAGTAAATATAACACATGTTTACAGCTACGAATGCCCCGGGAGGATAATTTTTAATTTCATTGGCGTTCTGGGACAAATCCAAATTCACCATTACGTATTTCTTCTGTCGTTTTCAACTGTTTTCAAAACTGTTTAAATTACCGGACGCTGTTAATTAAAGCCGCTGAAATAGCAGCACTGTCCCATATAATTTAGATAAGTGCATTTTCTGCGTCTGACACTGATTTAGACCAAGCCTCAGAAATTTCAAATAAAGCTAATTGGACGGGGGGTAAAGTAGCTGCGGCCTGGCAGTGCCAAGGCTATGAGTGGAAGCTTTGAGCAGCATTTTCCTTCACTAATAGAAAATAAGTGCTGATGGAGGATAACTGACCACCTACCTTAGACCACCTCTTTCATAAAGATAGTGCCGTACATGCAAATACTGGAGAGTGTGCAGCCTTTGCAGCATTGGCAAATGTTTTCTGCATAATTTCAGCCTCCTGAAGATTAAGCAGGGACGTCTTAACCCATCATCCTTATTCGCTATATTCACATTAGTTTCTGCAAAAATAATATTGCTCTTTTGTAGGAAAGGAATAATTGTTTGATAACAGAGAGAGAACACCCATGAAGCACCGTATCAGATTACAATATCTGTGTTAAACAACTCCGAATACTGGAGAAATTGGTTCTAAAACACTGAAACATCATCAGTTTCAGGCATATATGTGTGTTTAAACACGTCTCTGCATATCTACTCATCAGCCCCCACTTGTGCTTACCAGCATCTGTTTCAACATGCTGAAGAACGTGCATGCATCTACTGTGCACCAGTGTAAGCTGGAGTGTGTGTACCTGTCAGGTGAGTAGTTATCTCCGGACACACTGTGGTGGTCCACTCTAGTGACGGAGCTGTACTGAGAAGGCCTAAGGTCAAAGGCGGGGTCCAGACTTCTGCTGTGTGACAGAAGCGGACCGGATCACCCCTCATTTAACTTACACACCACACACTGCCTCCTAAAGGCCAGGGGGGCATACTGCCTCAGGTTTGGTTGAGAGACACTGCAGGGTTATGTGGCATTTGAACAGAAGCATCACTCACTTTCAAATTTCAAATTCCCATTTTCAAGAAAATCCTGAAGTAGTTTGCTTCAGCTAATGTTGATTTTTGTGGAACCCTGAATATGGAAATCAGGGCGTGCAGCCGCAACATATGACTGTTTGTCAATTACAGAATAAGTCAAATAAAATGAATAATTATCACAAAGATGATGGTGCATGTTGACATTATGGACATGTTGTCATAATTAAACCCCAAAAAAGGAAAATGAAACAATACAAACTGCACACCTGGAAAATCAAGAGTCATATGGTTTAACAAAATGTAGTTACCTGGAGGGCGGGGGAACGCTGGGGGAGCGTGAACGGGCTCGGTTTATATCAGCCGACCGAGAGCAGTGGTTAGAAGACATCACCTGCTCAGGGACAGACAACGTGGAGCTCTGGAAGTCTCTGCCGTTTGTACGGTAGTCTGTGAAGACAATAAATAAAACACCGTGACATATGAAGAACGTTTTCCTATGAAGATGTAGATGGTTTATTATTAATAATCACACACATCACAGACATGGTGGTGGTAACCTTGAAGACAGCAATCAACTAAAGTCTTCATTTAATCTGACTCTTCATTCAGCTGCATATGACGCTGATTCAGTTGAAACTAACCGAGGAATCACTTTGAAACAGACCAAACTTTCTGAAAGTTATGCTAAAAGCTAAATGTCATCTGCACAGGTGAAAGGTTTCCTTTTGTCATTATGCTGAGTCGATATTTTCCACATATGAGGAATCGGTTTCAGCACAGGTACAATCCATTAGCTGTGTTCAGAACGTGCATTTACCAAAAAAAATCTGAAACTTTATAATGAAAATCCCCCCGCAAGACTGATAAGTCCATTGAACTTGAAAGAGTTCATTAACCGATAACCACTAAAGGCAAGCAGCATTATTCAGGTCAATGCTTAGCACTATTAACGCTGATTGATATTCAATAGAGTGTATAGCACATTAAAATGGGTTCAAGAAAACCCTGGATCAAATGTTGGAATGAAAGGAGAGCTGGGAAGTTTTTAAGGTATTAATATATATATACTTTATATATAATATAAGCAATGATGACCTTCACTCAGGGAAGTATGAATAGTTAATACAATAAGATTATCCTTTTGATAGGGGGAAGCTGTGTGCTACTCATTATATCGACTTGTAAATTAAACAGCTCATACTAAGGAAGTTAACATCCTTGTTTCTAACAACAGTGATGAGCAGCCCATCTTTCTGGTAATATGCCCCCCATTGGTTTGGAGAGTGAAATACGTATTGATAGCTTGTTCAGATCACCTTCACATTGTACCTTTAATTATGAACATACACACTTAAATGACAATTAGTAAAATGTAATTTGAGGAGTCGGCTGCATCAGTACAGAAGTACGGAAGAGGATTAAGGGTCAAACAAATAAAATTCAGTCTTAAGTATTCTAATTCTGCATAAAAGGACTTGAGACATTATTACACAAGCACAACTTAGCAATTAGGTTAGAAACCGAGCAGTCAGTGTACCGTGAAATAAATGCAATGAGAAAATATTTGTGCTCCCCATTTCAAAGAAACAGTGTCAGCAGATAAATGGATAATATAAGTGCCTATGAGGTGGAGCCTGAGCAAGAGAGGAGGGTGCCACCAGAGCTGGGAGCCGGGTATTCCCGTCACTGCGAATGAAATGAAGGGGACTGGCATGGTGAGGCAGTGAGGGGCTGATGAGAATAATAAGGAGGCTGAAGGAGGATTTCCCTCAGCTTTGGTATCGTCAGAAATCCCAGGCGGATGCTCTTCCCCTCTCTATCCGTCTGATGGAGAGCACGGTGTAGTAGCTTGATCTATTCTTCTCTCTGTCTAACATTATTTGTCTCTGGATCTACTGACAGAGATCTGAAATATCTGGCTGTTGTTCCCTTTGTGTAAATGTTGCGAAACTCTCCACAGACACAATGTCTGTAGTCTTGTGGGCCTTTAGGCTCTACATTGAGCATGGAGAAAACACAGATGATGTTCATTAACAGAGCCTGACAACCTTTTGAAAACTGAATTTCAACATAACTTTCCTCAAGGTTGATTTGTTATGTGGGAAAGTCTTTCTGCCCGTTTCTCCGGCTCTCTGGTAACAGCTCAGCCTCTCCTCTCTGATTTGCAGCTTGGGCGGGCTGCTGCTGCTGATAGGCTGCAGCCTTTCAACCCATTAATATGATAATAACATATTTATAAGTTGTCATACATTACATGCATTGACAAGTGTGGCACTTCATGTTAATATGACCTCGGTCTATTACCTGTTATCACCCCGACACCGTCTTCACAATCATAGTCTGAGATCTCACTGTCACTTATCCTCTGGGATCCTTTGAGACAAAGACACAGAGGCAGAGATGGAAGACAAGCAGGATGAGGAGAGCAGGAGAAAGATGAAAATGGAAAGAGGGAATAGTCAAGTTACATTCACTCATGCGTTTGACCCCCAGTAATTCACCTCCCAGGTCTGACTGTCGTCTCTATTGGTTAAACTGAATAACATGTGCACCCATGTGGCTCACTCAGTCTGCAATGTACATGGGGAGGTGATATAAGTAATAAGTGATGGACACGTTCACCTCACTAACATGCCCAGACTGTCTTTGGGTGCAAAAGCTCTACAGTGCAACACTGGTCTACAGTACAGACAACTGCAAGGAAATATATTATACATTAAGTATCGCACTGCAGGATCCCGACAGTTTAAAGAACATATCCACATTCAACACACACAAACACAAGCAAAGCATTATAGGATGCACACTTTGCCAACAGCACACATTTAAAAAGGGAAACTTTGGTTATCGGCATAGAATGAAACAATATACATCACAGAGGAAAAGTAAGTGTTCAAAATGATTCTGTGTTTGTGGAAGGTTTTATCAGATCATTTTAGGATGTAGGTCAAGAACAGTTCTGCAGGAAACAGCTACGGGTTGCAGGGGGGGGTCTTCGACAGATATTTAACAGGTGAATACAGAGAGAGGGAGATACCACTGTGTCCTAAATCTCTGACTATTTACAGGGTGCAGGTGTCTGACGACCCCGAGGGGGTTTCAAACGAGGTGGTTTACGCCAGCTCAGCACACTGGAATGGAGCACAAACATGCACTCTGCACGGAGAAGGGTTAAAGAATCAGGGCACACAGTTGCATCTTTCTAGAGGACAGGAGACACTCAGACGCTCCATGCCTGGGAGCACAGGGGGCCTTTACCTGAGTTGTATGAATATGAGCCTTTGTCTGTAAAAGCAAAAGCAGTAAGGGTGATGTGACATGGATGACAGAGACAATAAGTGATAATACAACTGCTTGACAAACGGTAGCAGTGCACAGCGTGGATCAGGTGTAAGCACATACTTTTGCAAATGACTCTAAGACAGAGTATGCTAATGCACCTCGGGATAAGTCTCCATTAAAGTTTATCTTATCTTTTATGCAGACAGTTCAACTTGTCGTCACTTCTGTCAAATGAGGCACAGAGATTAGAAACTCTGGACGTTCCCTCAGACTGCTGAAGCTGAAGCGTCACAGCTCAACTTTGAAATGTGTCTGTGTGCGACAAGGATTTCAGACGTTGCCGTGTCCTCCATGTGTACATGTGGGCAGTGAGTCCCAAATAAAGGCTGAGTCATACATTTAATGAATTATCAGGGTTGTACGACATGTTCCAGTGATAGCAGGGTTACGTACTCTGCAGCCGCCGTGTTGGACTCTCTCCATGGAGCTGCCTGCGCTGTGTGTTCGGGGAGGCACGAGGGAGCGGGATGGAAGACACATCGTGGGTCTGGAGCTTGTACCAGTGTGGTTCATCATCCAGAAGAGCCGTCTCCAGCTCAATCAGGATCTGCCACAGGAAAACAAACACAGTCAGGTTCTATACCTGAAAAAAAGGTAATTCTAATGTTGAATACATTTCAACTGCTTGTGCTTTATACTCATAAAGCTCTTACCATCAATTCTTAACAACACCTTTCCTTCCTACTTTAAGTCAGCTTTACACATTCATTAAGGCAACACACACAACATGACATTGTCCTGCATGTTGGAAAAGGCCTGGACTACCAAGAGCTTGAGAGAGATACTAAAGAGTCTGTCAGTGAGTCTCTCAGATTCCTAATGAATGGGGTTCGGTCTACTTACCTCTCCCAGGAATTCGCTCTCCTCCTCCCTCACCCTGGCTTGGTCCCACAATGTGATTTCCAGCATGCGCTCCCGAAACTCCCGCCGGTGCACCGGCGAATACATAAAGGTCTGGTTCCATTTGGGCTCTAAGGATTTCTTTACTGTTTTTGTTCTCCTCTTGCTTTTGTCGCTGGAGGAACAATAATTCAAACTGTTTTTATTTACAACCATGAGAGGGAAGAGCCACGAATACAACAGATCGATAGAACCACACAGCACAGGGGACGACACTGTGGCATGCTGGGAACGTGAGGATGGTGGAAAAGGAAAATGTCTTTGACTTTGAGCAGCTGAAGATACTAGTGACATCAAACGAGGGACAGCAACATTTTGAAAGTAACATCATCTAAAATAACTCTGCTTTGCTTGATAAAGTCTAATTTATGTTATTTTTGACCTGACATGACAGTGAATGAGTGGGGTGGATAAAAGAAGCAAACAGCAACGGGGGGGGGGATGAGAACTGTTCCTACTCTTACCTTCTGTCTGGAAGGAAGTAGATTTTGACGTAAGGGTTCCTGGGGCGGCCGTCTTCCCTGGGGGGCAGGTCTTTGGCGCCCAGGATGGTGACGATTAGCTGATGGCCCACTTTGTCGTACCACAGTTTGACCTGCAGGGGCAGAACAGAGACAAACTGCGTTGAGAGTGATCAGGACTTAAAGGAGTGAAAGCACACAGAGGGAATAATGCAGGAGAAGACAACTTCATCAGATAAGATTTCACATGTGCATCTGTGTCCTCTTGCATTGAATTTAGGACCTACAGGTTGTTCACTACAGTATAAGGTCTTCTCCTGTATATACCCCCCAGGGACAGCAGAAAGATGTCTGTCTGATGATGTCAGGTCACATGCTTGATGGCGTATATTAGTGATAAGTGATCATTAAAGCATATAGATACATTTACATAAATAGTTGGGTCTTCATGCTTGAAGAGATAAATCAACAGGAATGTGTTTTGTGTCTGTGACATAAAGAACCACTAATGTCATTTAAACTGAGCTGAAGTGAAGCAACATGCTCTAAGATGATCCGCATGTGCTCAGCTGAAGTGATGCCGTCTGTCAGTGATGATGTCGTCTGTAATAGTGTGTCAGATATTCAACGGGCACTGATATTGAAAAATCAATCATGCTGTTGCAAGAGGAATCGAAGACAGTCAGAGGGAAGTATGGACTCCAAAAGTAGACACTTAGAAGGAGAAAAACTCTAACTGAGGCCTTAAAGAAAGTGGATGAAATAAAAGAAAACTTCTAAGCTTTTGTCCATACTTCTAGAAGAATGATCATGGAAAGGGTCCGCACCAACTAAAACTACCAGCCAGTCATGCAGCAATGCAGAAGAGAGCATTCAGGACGATCTGATCATACACAGCAGGGGGCTCATGACCAAACAAATTGTACCTAATCATCTCTACTTGTAGCCCACCACAGTACAAGACATTACAAAACAAAGCGGTCTGTGATAGATCAGCAACTTATGATTAGAAAATGTGTTTTTGGTGCAAAGTAATGTGATGTAGTCGCTACAGTATCCGAGTAGCTTCGCAATGTGTCCACTTTAATACTAAACTGACTGAAGCACACAAGTTTTTTCAAGAGTGCACACGGGAATGAACCCACACATAATAAACCTAATTATTTACCCTACATCATGTGTTAAAACATCTAGAAGTTACGGCGACCAACAACTCTTATCTTTGCATCCATCTGCACGCTCTCTGCAGAACCACATCCTCCATCCAGGACCCTACAGATCTATACAATATAGACACTAAGATTGAAACATGCCAGTTCCGAAAAAGTATTAATCTTCTAACTGAATCAAGAAAACAATTAATACAAAACGATCCCATTGAATGTCATATAATAAAAAACAAGGCAGAACAGACGGATATTAAGGCCGGCAGATAAGAAGAGACCATCGCAGCAAAGCAACAGCTTCAGCCCTGCTCGGTTGTTATTTGGAAGGTACAATTTGCTTATTCATTAAATCTCATCTAGAAGGGAAAAATGCCATTTAGCTTGTAAACCTGGACTGTGAACTTGGGATCGTTTCACTGCAACATGGAACCACCGACCTGTTAACCAGGATGATCTAATCATCACCCCTTCAATGCACACATGGAGGAGACTGGGAGTCGTGTGTCTGGTTAGTTACTGTATCGAGGCCTTGGTTCATGTCACAATGAAGCAGAAAGCAACTCAAGTCCTTTGTCCCGAGATGGTTGGGGAGACACCCTCCGCTGCTGAAGTCAACATTCAGGATTGTACTAGACCAGATTGAGGATCAGTTCCAGGACGAACCAGCAATTGAAGAGTGTCTCCTAAATGTATCGATTAGTTGTGCATGCACTACCTGGGCAGAATGACGTGAATGGGTTAAAAATGAGCATTAAGAACGCTAATAATAAGTGATTCCAAGAAATCAAATAGAAAATGACAAAATGCACTGCACTGAGAGGGAAACTTGAAGCTGCCATTTCCCTGGAAATGCGTTTCCCAAAGTATGGAAACAGAAAAAAGGCCATTCAACAGTCAATGAGCAAAGATCAAATAGATTGTGCCCTCCAGACGGGGCCCATTACCTGGACCCTAGGGGCAAAAGGCGTTGTTCTTCTACTAAGGCTTTGGCTCTGGATAAGCAAAATTAAACAGCAAAAAAAGAAAAGAAAATGCAATAAAACCAAAATCCACAAAAACTCACAGTACACTCTAAACACAACAACAGATGTTTGCTTGATTTACATTCATTGTTATTTTACCTTTCATTTGCATCTTTATAATTCTGCTTTCTTGTGCTTTACGTAGGATGACTGTCCTGCAGGCAGTTTATCATTTATTGGCTTGTAGTAAAATGACATTAACCCCAGTCGATGTCCCTAAACACAATCTATAGCCGGCTTCAACATCAGGCATTTACGAAGTTTAATAGGACAATTGAGGCATTTGAGGGTTTGTTGGACTTCAAGTGTAGTTCCATCATAGAAATGTGGAACATATTTGGCTCTGCAGGATGCGGTGCATTTTTTAGTTTCCTTTCTTTAGCTGATACTGTGTGTTAGGAATCGGTACTGAAACCTGATACTAAATGGGCCTCGGGGCTGAATTATAAAGGACGACAGTATAGGTAAACTTCAAGATTACAGGTTCTGCTGTTGGTATTGGAGTAATTAGGATGTCTCCTATTCATTTAGGCTACTAGAATCTTACCTTGCAGATTTAATCTCAACATTTCTGTTCCTAATTTGCGATAACAGTAAGACATTTGTCTATTTCTTGCAATCCTCAACCCAGAGGACAACAGGTCCTCCTGGTCTGTGACATTAGAGGACGAACATCTTTCCAAACAAAGACACTCAAATACAAAAGAAGACATGCCCGCTGACGTCGCCACTTCCATCTACTCAGGTTCCTTATGTAGGCAAACAGCTGACATTACAGGCTAATGATGTTAATTGACGAGCCTGCGTACAGCGTAGGAAGTAAAGTTAGTGTCATCAACCTAATGAACTGAGCTCCTCTGGGTCAGGGTCCGACAGGAGAGGGGAGCTGCAGAGACTCCTCCGCAGAAGATAAGTGTTTATAAAATTTGTTTTACATTTCCATCACAACATTATCGTCTATTAACTAATTAATTCATTAATTAAGTCTAATTTTATGAATTAAATAGACTACAAACAGCATTTGAAAATAAAGCCAATCATTAATTAATTTAATTTATTCTCCTAGAAATTTGACAAAAAGAACTGATGTATGGATAATATTAGTATCATTAACATTGTAACACTACACATCCCTCCTATGTGTTTGTGTTAGACGTGTCAATGCAAGACAAACTACTTTATTGTCCCCCGCAGCAGCTGGAATCAAATATTATACCACATCACATGAAGCTAAACATCCTGTAAACATTCAGAGACTGTGCTGCATCAACTCAACAATTCCAATGAACATTTCTATCATAAACAGTAATATTCGGATGTGTTACCCACTTTCTACAGCTACAACTCCCGTTTGGATTCTCCATCTAAGAGTTGATTTATCGCTCGCTTTAGTAGAGTCCTTTACCCAGTGATCCCACAAGGGTTGTTAAAGTAGACAATGGACAACAGACAGTAACCTGATCTACTATCCTGTGCTGGGTCGGCCGGTAAAGGGCCGGCTGAATTGGCAGAGATAATGAAGCTCTGCCTGGTCGCTCTAACGCTGACTGGGACTAGGATTTAGGTTACATTTGGAGTTGCACCATGAATACCCGATGTGATCGTTCGGCCGCAGCTCCGCCTCCTAACCCATCTCACCCAACAGTGGTCAAAGCGTTTCTCGAGTGCAGGTCCTCCAGAGGACTTCACATGTATTCCACATGTCGTGCTGAGGTCACTTACTGAGAGCTGTCCTGACAAGTACTGGGGGGCGTCCCTCAGCATGCTGGGACTCATGGGGGACGTGACAGAGATGGACGGGCGATCCATCTTCTGAGACTCAAAAGAACTCGAACCTGACAGGGCAAGGACGACATGGGCAGACTATTGAGGAGAGAGACACAGCTTTTATTCTTATAACATGACTTAACAAAATGACAGGGTGATGTGGCAGGAAGAAAGAGAGACACAGACGTATAAAGACCAAGAAAGCGGAGAAGGATTGAAATAAAGAAAGGCAGAATGACAGAGGCAATTCCCTCAGATATTCCCTCAGCTTGATGTTTCTAGGCTGATTAATTGGATAAAATGGGATAATGAAACAGTCCAGAGATCACGACAAGACTCACTTGATTCCAGTTGTGCATGTGTGCTGTCTGGTATCCTTGGAATATCTCTGAAAGAATATAAAAAGAAAGTAAAAGAGTGTGAGTCAGAAGACGGGGAAGGGCCAGGGAGAATCATTGAGCTAATGCTGATCGCACTGCTTTAAGGCCGGCGGGTAGCAGATTAGTCTTCATTCACGCAGCAGCTCCGTCAGCAGCGGGAAGCGGGTCAGAGGGAAGTATGGGAGAGGCAGCAGGCCTTCATATAGCTGGGCGCCATCAACCCGTCCCATACAAGACCCAAGCCAACGCAGTCAAATGATGAATAAACATCTCATCACCACACAAAGTGAGACCGGCTACATTCCCTCTCGGATTAACCTCTTCAAGTCTTCATATCACTGAGGGCTTAATTCAATTCTGACTGAGTCATACAGGCAGCGACTAGTCATGAATGAACCTGCAGACATGAATAATGTTAATATTCAAGAGACAGAACTATCAATGGAAACAACTTAAGAGCCTCACAGTTAATTTAAGATCTATCTGCTGATCAACTATGTTCTGATTGACTCACATCCACAGCTAGAGAAGTATACAAGTGTAACAACTGTCATGTAGAACAGACTTTACTCCATGAGCTGATGTCTAAGCAGAAACATGTCGTTCTTAAAGCTTAATAACAAGATCAAATTGAAAACATAAAGCTTTGAAGGTACCTAAAAATACAATTAAGTTTATAAGAGGACAATCAGTGTTAAGACAAAGAAGAAGTCACAGCTAATCCATCCTTCAACCCTCCATCAACAGTGAACAATATAGATTATGATGGAGTTATCACAGAGAAACCCACTCAGAAATAAAAAGGCTTTAAGTACGGCGGGACAACAGTCATCTTCAATAACCTGTCCTGGGTACACCTGACATGGATAAATGATGAATCCTCTCTTGGAAAGAAAACCCCAATCTAAGGGCACCGAAAGCTAGTGTGACATTCCTGAGGAACCCTGGTTGCCCTGGTTTACCTCTATTACTAAGTAACAGAGGTATAATCTTTGGCTATTCATTAGGTTCAGAGGAAAACACATCAGAGCATGAGATACCCCCACCGGGTGCATCAGAGGATCTGGTGTCAGTCTCTCGATTCGCCTCATCCAGACATGAACAGAGTGTATGGAGGCGCAGAACCATCAGAGTTGGAGTTGGTTGTAAGCCCGGTGCGTCTCATACGCTCACGAGGAACCAAATGTGTGACAAAGTGTGAGAATGTGTCAAGCTTGGCCCGAGAAGCGGCCGCTTGTGCGGAGTGTGGCTGTGAGCTCTCACCCTATCGGCCGCGAGACCACCAGCTCCACCTGTGGCTCAGGCTTGGATTCTAATATGATATTGTAAACTTCTTTAAATGTGGCTCCTTGTAAAAGTTTCCCGTTCCACTCCAGCACCTGGTCACCTGCAAAAGCACCAGAGATACTGTGAATCACAAACACTATCTTTAGTTTTATTGTCTGCTTCTGGGTGACACATTGTTGTGCTCTTGCAGAGTGTGTTGACACTCTATTCTCCCAATGTCAATGTGAATAAAGGTGGTGTGTGTGTGCTTTTGAATACCTGGTCTGAGGTGCCCGACAGTGTCTGCTAGACTTCCTTTCCTCACTTTAGTGATAAAAGCACAAAGTCTACCAGATTCTGTCATCTTGCCTCCCACCACCTGTAGAAGAAGAGAGGTGACTGGATTAGCACTGGGATGTTCCTGTTATAACCAACGTGGATGCTAACCATGCTAACCATGCTAACCATGCTAACCGTG
>CAAKHC010019448.1:24668-53914 GCA_901007825.1 Macroramphosus scolopax | reverse complement strand
TGTCATTAAAGAAAATAACCCACAGTGTGTACAGATGCTATTATGTTACATATCTATCTATCTATCTATCTATCTATCTATCTATCTATCTATCTATCTATCTATCTATCTATCTATCTATCTATCTATCTTGCAGCACTGAACAGTAGTGCTGAGCTGTACTATAGCTCCCCTCAGTGGAAGTAAATGCTGCCCCCGTTTTCAAAAATACCTCAATTAGGTTAAGACTACACCCAATCTGCACATTCAATCTCGTCCAAACATATTTAGGTGACAACATTGACAACAAAAAATATGCTTTACATTCAACATCATTGAGCAAACATGTTATTGGTTTAGCACATTTACATTTACCTTAACTACTTATATGGTCACCCCAGAGTCTACAATAAAGTTAATACTACAGTATGTCTGTCAATTTGGATTGTCAAACATCAGTGAAAGAAGCCCGCAGAGACAAACCTCTGTCTGGCTTAGGTTTCTATGAGATTTGAAATTAAACATGTTTTGGCTCAATTAAAAACACAGACCTGTTGCAGACACAGTGGAGGTGTGCGAATGTTTGTAGCGGAAGATAAATGTACCTGACCTAAAGTCGTAGATAAACTGCATGGTGGGTCTGAATTCCTTGCAGAACATGTCCAGGCCCTCGTTGAACAATTTTGATTTGCTTTGGGGAGGTGTGACATGGCTTGTTTAAGATCTTTCATTCTCTGAAGGTCTGTAAATGAGTAAGGGGCCCGCCGGCCCTGCAACTTCCAGCATTGGCAGGGTGACAGCTTTCTTTTTCACACTGACCCTTTTAACCTCAGATCCTTTCTTTTCATCACTGGATGTTGTAGGAATCCGGTCATTTGTTCACCCCTGGTTGTAGATGGGCCGTCGTAACTGGGACGATTATAGTTAAAAGGACCAACAATAGTGGGGAATACAAGAAGATGTGGTGATGGTGCGTTCGGATGTCTCCTGAGGCATATGGGTGTTGTTGTTGATGCTAACCCCCTCTAGCGTACGCGGTAAAGGCGAGATCAGGATATTTTTTGACACACTGTCGGGTGGGGGAACAAACACTCCTCCTGTCTGTCCCTGTGTGCTGCTTTCTTTCCCTGCATACCATCCTCATCGACATTTTGTTGTGGGAATTTCCCTTATTAAAATCAAAGAGTTGTCTTTGAATTTGATTGCATAAGCTTTCACAAAAGGACGTGTACAGAGAGTCACAGTGTCTGAGAGTGAAGAGGTCAGGACGACAAACATGCATCATTGGAACTGCTATCGACAAGTCTCCGGGTTACTCTCAACTAACAGTAGTTTACGCTACATGAGCAGCTAACTGGAATGGCAGTGTGATACACATTTCTTGACTGCCTATCCAAGTATGAAGAGGCTGCAAGGCTGCATGAAGAGACAATGAGTACAACAGCACAAACCCACAACAGGTTATGCATTTGTCTCCAGCTTTAAGAGTTAGTTACCACCTTCAGAAGAAAAGGTCACCATTTGTGAAGTGAGTGAGATATAACATTTGAAATGTAGTTGAAAACATCAAGAGGACATTACGCCATATAACAGGAGCAAATTTTATAATGGTTGCATTTTGATACAGAACAGTATGTTTCATACAAGACAGAAGAATTGCAGCACAAACTAACTGAGTTTTGTATCTCCAATGTAAAATTAGGCAATTAGTGTCGGATCACAAGAGCCACACAAATCACAAATTGTCGGCTTGATATGTACGTGACATTCTCCTTGTACAAATAATTTGTTTAATTTATTTTATTTTCCCAAAGCAAGAAGCATTTTTGAAAGGTGAGTATAATCAAGTGTAATGTATGTCTGTGTGTATGGAAGTGAGTAAGATTATACAAATTGTGTTTTTTCCTAAAAACGTCTCACCGTTACATTTCTTTTTCTGTCTCTCATCTCCTCTGTGTTACACGACAACCAAGTTTGTTATTTGCGCTTATGGCAGTCTTGCCTCAACATGATGTATCTGCACCCCAGGACATCTTCACTTGCTTTCTCATGCAATTAAAGCACATGAAATAGCCTGGCAGAGAGAGAAGACAGTGTTAGAGATGTTCATGGGATGTGACATATTACACCCTGCTTGGATTAGTAGTCATTGTTGTTTCTGTGTTTTTATCTGTCTTTTCTGCGTTTGAGATCATTTCTCCTCTTGACTGTCTGTTAGCCTTAGTTAATCTCTGGTTCCTGTGAAGTTCCATTATCCCGAGGCACGGAAGCTTCCATAGAAACAGCACCTTCAACAGGACCCCTCCCCAGGGTAACTGCATGACGGAGGCCACCAGAATATCAGGTTAATTTGACCATACAGCTTGTGAAACACGTGTAAAAGCCTCAAAGGATGATTACATGACTCCCTCTCTGGTTAATCCATCTCAACCTACTTTGTACCACAGGTCTTTTGTCTAACCTGAGCAAAGAGTCACACAGTTTTCAAAGAACACAGTCTACATTGGCCAGGGGGGAATACTCAATATGTATATAAACCTTATATATAGCCATGCAAGCAGCATGGCTCAGTAGATAATTACCTCGCTAATTTTATTTCAATTATTTTGTAAAGCATCTCTGAACATTCAGATTGTTATTCACTAAGATTTACATTTCCCATCCACCCAAGCAAATTGCATGTAAAACAGTAAAACAGATTTAGCAGAATAAACTGTTGCATATATGACTTACTGAGAAAACATTATTTCTCACACACACACACACACGCACGCACGCACGCGCGCACACACACACACACAAAATGATGAATATTACACATTGCATGTTGTTGGGTGTCATTCCCTCTAGCAAGAAGTTTTACACATAATTTCCAACAAGATATTTACTTTGAATTGTCAATGAAATCCCAAACAACCGCCAACGTTGTTTCCAAGTGTTTACATGTTTGTTTTAGAGATTCATGCTCCTGGAGTTGGTTGGGCGGTGGAGGGATGGAGCGTCTGCAGCCAAGTGAGTCGCGCAGCGTCACTGCTCTCCAGAGCGCGGCACGGACAATGTGGTGCTCCGGCGTGGCCATCGCTTCAGTTTACGGTGTCATCAGTGTGTTGGGGCTAATCGGCAACTTCACGCTCATCAGGACGTTTTGTTCTGCCAAATCCATCCGCAACGTGCCCAATCTGTTCATGACGAGTCTTGCGCTTGGGGACGTTTTACTGCTGCTGACCTGCGCCCCGGTGGACGCCAGCCGCTACCTGTCGGAAGAGTGGCTGTTCGGCAGGGTGGGCTGCAAGGTTATCCCCTTCATCCAGCTCACCTCGGTCGGGGTGTCCGTTTTCACTCTCACAGCCCTCTCCGCTGACAGGTAGGATATTAAAATAATATGTTGGAAATATGGCCGAGAGCATTACAGGGACACCTGTAATTATATGTGGATGGTTTGTCAATTTGGGATAAGCCCAGGAAAATGGGCAACATTTTTGCCACGATCTGAATGCATAAGATCTAAATGTATTAAAACATATCAGTGGAAAGTTGAATTATAAACTGAATGGGTTGACCAGTCATGGTTAGTTTAATGCTCCTAATATCTAATGCTTTTAGGGCACAAAAAATACATACACGTCTAAACATGTGTGTGTGTTCTATGTTCCTGCAGAATGAAGCCCAAGAATAAAGGAATGTAAATCTACCTTTCATGTAATAGGAGATCAATGTACATATTTTGTTGTTTGACCTTTTTGAATATTGTACTTGTAACTTGATTACTTAGCAGTGTTGTACTTTTATTCCATTACACTTAAATGGATGAACTTCACTTTCTATTTTACTACTTTTACCTAAAACTGCTGCATTATAAAGCATTATTCCCTTGTTGAACTCAACCTTCACAGAGCTTGTATGTTAAAAAACTTCCTTATTCTGTTAAAAAACAGAATAAGGAAGCAAAACTCTTTTTCCTGCCTCACAACTTACATTAGGATAAATGTGGTGCACCGTTGGATTGCAGTATCCAGTTCTTTCTTAAAGAAACATAATGCACAGGTCACCAAAAATAATTGATTTTAACGGATTATTTTTCCCTGTATGTACAAGAAAATAACAATGTCTACAATTTAATTTTTTTTATCATTAATACATGTATTAACCACCTGCCAAGAAGATTTTGATTTTATAGGCTTACAGCAAGAAATCGAACCAGCTTACATTTGCTGCAGTATTTTCCTGCTAAAAGTATCTCCCCATGCTGAACAGCACTTAAATAATTGGAGCGGTGGAATAGGAAATAAGCGTCAGGGCCTAATTGGTTTGATAAGCTTCTTTGTGTTTGAATCAATCCCTTTAATTACACTTCTCCTGCGACAGGAAGGTGTTCAGCATCCGTTCTGTTGCCTGCTAGAGAATTCACATTTTTCATTTTTCTTCTGTAGCCGTCACACCTGTCAATAGCACACAAGCTCCAAACACATTACACCCATTTAATTAACTGTAATTTTTAATTTTGCCAGATGTCAAGCAGTGTTTTACATGGATAAGTAGACAGTCTTAATACAAATTGACTTGAATATGTTTGAGCTAGCTGCCCATTCCTTGTACACACTTGAATCATTGTGCAAGGAGATTTATTTTGGAAATTACACTACTTAAGGAGACAACAGACAACAATAACAAACAGGAAGTCACTTAAGATGAGACACACAAGGGAGGTACATTTCAAAATAAAACAAGAAGGAACTAAAAAAGAGTTTGAAACAAAACACAGGGGATATACATCAGGAGGATGACACACGTTGGGAAAAACAGAAACACAACAAATCCAAAATGCAAAGCCAAATGTTCTCCAAAAACACTAGAAACATGTTTACTTGAACGTGATCTTCCTCTCTCTCTATACTGTTGCATTGCTGTGTGCAAGATTTCAAAATCCCCTACATTGGGTGTCTCTTAAGGAGCAATGCACATACAAATGAAAAAACATGAATTTTCAGGAAAACATACCCCAAATGCAGAAAAGCTACTAACATCAAAATCCATACAAATTAGGAAAACATGTGCAAGAAAACCTGCTGCTACTAAAAGGTTTTCTCCATCAGAAGTGTTCCGGGGAGCTAAAGGGTGATGGACTGAGAAGAACCCAGAGAATACCTGATAGACGTGTTATCTCAGACTTATGTAGCTGGGAGTTCAAACTTTGCAACTTTAACCTTTTTTGTTCATATATTTGACTTTTAGTACTGTGATATACTGTATGTATGTGTAGATGGCGGTGTTGTACTTTAACTTCAGCTTCAGACTACTTGATGTAGTGGATTCCATGATATTATACAATACCACCAAGCATTCATTAAATGTTTGTATAATGAATGCTACGAAAGACAGATGAAAACATTTAAATTACCTTAAATCTAAGGTGAGAAAAACAGACATTTGACAATCTAAAGGATCACCAGTAGATGTACATTTGTCCGGTTTCTCTGCTTCTATGGCCCCGAATCTTGAGGTTTATCATCTGTATTTCGTCTGTTGTATCAGGTACAGGGCTATCGTAAAGCCTCTGGACTTCCAAACATCGACCTCCACTACTGGTATTGTCCTGCGGGCGGCGCTCATCTGGTTCCTCTCCCTGGTCTTGGCTATACCTGAAGCCGTCTTCTCTGATCTTCACACTTTCAATGACACCTCCAGTCATGAGAGCTTCGTCACCTGCGCCCCTTATCCCCATGCTGGTGACCTGCACCCAAAGATCCACTCCATGGCCTCCTTCCTTATTTTCTACGTCATTCCCCTGCTGGTGATATTGGTGTACTACACTTTCATCGCTGGCAGCCTGATGAGGAGCGCCTCCAACCTGCCGGTGGAGGGGAACGTACATGCGAGACGACAGGCCAGTTTTAAAGTCCAACTGAAATCATTTGTTTTCTTTTCTTTTCCTCTGATATTTTACTCCTAGTCAGACATTTTTCTTTATGTTGATAATAAGAAAAAAAGCGATATCATTTTTGACTGCAAAAGGAAAAGAATTAAATGGGATATATGTTAATTAATTAGTGTTTTAGTTGCCTTTATTTAGATGTTAAATTACTGTTACATTAAAAAAACAGATATTGATTTTTTAATGTATTTAATGTTTATTGAACAGATTGATCAAATGTACAACAGCACTTCTCTTTGGTTTATTTACATTTTTTTTACTAACACCGACAGGTTGAATCAAGAAAGCGTTTGGCCAAGACTGTGCTGGTGTTCGTTGGGCTCTTTGCAGTCTGCTGGCTACCCAGTCACATTATCTACTTATACCGCTCCTATCACTACTCCCAGGTAGGCAAATGCATGTGTCTTTATTTCTAAGTGACTGCGTATTTGAATTTGTTTCTGCTACCGCACACTGAGGGCGTGCAAAGCTACTGTCTGTGTCATTGTTTATTTTAGCTATTATCTGCTCAGAGTGTGTTTCCTAGATATATGTTCATATTTGTTTTTTACCCATTGAACAGGGAGTTGTAATGGAATGGGCAAAAAATAATAGTTGCTAAATCTAACACAGATTACACCACTCACTGTAGTAATATTTCTAGGATCAGTACAGTTTGCACTGGTTCATTTGTCTCGGGAAGACCATTGTGGGCACACATGATTAAAAAAGGGTGTTATTAACACTAAAAGTGATGAAAAAGCAGGACAAATACTTAGAATCCCGATAAACAAATGAATAAATGTCCCCAAGCAGGAACACAACCAATAAAACAAAATATTAAACTGTTTAATAATCAAAAGTAATAATTCATTTAAGTTGGGAAAGCAAACTCGTCCATTTCACTGCTAGGCCGCCTTGATCACAGGGTCTTGTGCAGAACAGAAACCTATAGCGAGCGACCACCAGGAGTCAGTCCACTAGTGCTTTTACATTCGCCACATAAACACTGAAGACTTTACTCTCCCAACTGAACTACTGTTGTCACCTCTCATCCGCATGGATTTGCCAATGTGTACCTTAAGAAATACCAACAATCAGAAAACACAATATTAAATCAAAACAAATAGAGGAATATTGAGCTTAATTTCGCTGATGCAACAAACACAGTTCACGATCTCACCTTATAAACCTTGACAAAATGAAAGATTTCCTCATAACCATCCACATATTGTCTTCCCCACCACTAGGTGGACACCTCCCTGGTTCACTTTGTGTGCAGCGTCATAGCACGGATCCTCGCCTTCACTAACTCCTGCCTCAACCCCTTTGCCCTTTACCTACTGAGCAAGTCCTTTCAGAAGCAGTTCAACCAACAGCTGTGCTGCTGCTGTCGTGCGATCGTCAAACGGTCCTCACAAAGCCCGAAACATTATGACATCCGTGTGACCTCTGTCCGCAGCACACAACACTCCTTGGCGAGTCTGAGCATGGTAAATAGTCGGCAAGTTTGTCAGGAGGATTATGTGTAAGAAACTTATTTAGTATGTATGTGTGAGTGGCAGCTTTCCATACTTTCCACAGTAATACATTCACAGTACACGTCATGACCATTTAGTATGAAAGCACATAGTACATTATACATTTATATAAAAAACTAATTTTTTAGTAACGACCTTGTAGAAAGTATATTTAGCTCAGACTCTTATATGTAATTATATAATTACGGTATATAAATCGTAGTCATAGCAACAATTTAAAAGTCTGCATAGGTGGTTAACGTAATGTTCTTGCATTTGAATCTGTGAAATACATGCAGTTAAATTGAATGGAGTGTTCACATTGTCTGCAAGTGTGAAAGGAAGTTTGAATGGTTGTCTGTGTGTCAGCCCTGATTGGGTGGAACCCGCCTCTCGCCCAGTGTCAGCTGGGATGGGCTCCAGCCCCCTGCAACACTGCAACAACATAAGTGGTATAGTAATTGGATGGATGGGTGGACTTTTGTGTATCTCATCACATTATGAAAATATATATATATATCGTAGAAGTACTGCACTGCATATAGATGAGCTAAAAGAGGTAAATTGACTTTTACTACTTGCAAGGCTTCATTTTTAATTTTTGCAAAAACAGTGTGCCTCTGTATTTTATGGTTAGGGGTTTTGGTTTTGGAATATTGGTTGATATGATGCATTATATTTCTAAATGTCAGATACTGTGATAACTGTGACGTTTAATATGTACCTTTCATTGTTTTTTAATGTTGTATGTCATATGGTTCTCGATGTCCATTGATTCATGTAGCAGTTGCTTACAGTATGAAAAAAAACCAGTGAATGTATGCGTCCTGAAACATATTTGGTATTTGGTGTTATGTTACGCAATATGTATTTCTGTAGTTGACTGTGAAAATGCAATTTTAATGCAGTTCTTAAGAAAAATATAATTCACATTTCCGTGTGTATTTATATCACTTAGAGAAAGAAAATAAAAGAAATGAGTAAAATGAATGTGTATGTAATATATATTTGTATGGTGAAACTGCATACACGTTGACCTTTTTGTATTTCAGAGTTTCAGTCCTCAGTCATTAAATGTGTGCACTCTACACTCTTTGTGCCACTGTTTCCAATGGACATGATTAATCTGCAATGTCACATGCTAGATTTAATAACACTGCAATGTCCTTATTTGGTGTGGTTGATAATGCCCACTGTGTAATGAGTGGCTGTATAATTTCGTCTGGGCAGTGTTTGTTTAGTTGTGTCAGCACCCTGCCAAGAATCTCTCCTGCATTGTCTCAACCATCTACTTAACATGTCATCTTTATAGACAGGCTCATTCTGCAGAGTCTTCTCCTCTTTTTTTCAAGTTGAAGTACTAGATGTCTACTACATCACTGGGACATCAATTTTCAGACTATAATGCCGAAACATAATGTGTAAATAAACTAAATATGGTGCAAATGTGTACTCTGTATAAATACATGCGTTGCCGTTTCTTGCTTTGTTTCTCCTCTGCATCCTCTGTGTGTCCTCATTATTTTTCTTGGGGATGCCCGTTGTTGTCCTTGGTGGACAGAAATCAATCTTCGCCTCTTGCTTTTAACATCATGATTGGCCCAATTGCCCACCATATTGACTTACAACAGAGCGTAACAAAACAAAGCGAGAATGGGCCAAATCTGGTGACTCAGATTGGACGGTCCTGCTTTTCCATTAATGTCCCTAAATATTGAACAGATTTTTTAATGGTGTCGGTTTTAGGATGAGATGCTCAGCAATCACATTTGGTCGTAATCATCAGTTGTCCATTATCACTCCGTCCCTTATTTTCTAATGATGTGAGAAAACAGAAAAATATGCTGGGAAACAGCAGTATACGATCAGCACAGAAAGGGGGAGACAAAACTCTTTCTCTTCTTTTATATCACATGTAAAAAAAACACAAGCACTTGAACATGAAAGCACTTTGAAAGCACAGATTGGAACCTGAAGGAATGATGAAATGACAACAAGCACCTACAGGAGAACACAACACTAACTCAAAGGTCAAAGTTCAAGTGTATGGCCATGGGAACTGACGACAATAAAACGTTATGGCTTCTACTAATCATACTAATGGGGACAAAAATCAATTCTTAAGCCATTCATGAGACGAATAAAGGCTTTCTAAACAAAAGGTGAGCGAGTATAGACATTTACACTTTATGTGTACATATACTGGAAATCAATACAACCAGCAAGCAACAACAGTACAATAAACACAAACAACGGTACTGTGGATTTGTTTACCATCGCCCCCGTCTTCAAAGAAGATGTGTTCATCTGCTGTACTGCTTCAAATATTATTGAAGAAGAGCTTCGCCTTGAAGCTTCTTCAAAGCACATGGTGTGGAGTTCTTACCTCCACCTTCTGGCTACAACTAATTTCCCACATACTGTATATAGAGAGCGTCAGCAGCAACTGAACAGCTTCTACAGTGTCTACAAAGGTGTTTTTTTTATTTTGACTGTTTAAAACCTCAAATTAAAGTATATTTCATGGGAGCACAGCCCTATATCTGCAAAATTACTGTCAGGTTGCAGGAACAGTAACATACCTTCATTCATTTTTCAAGTAATGCTTCATGCATGCTTATGAGATGTTAGCTAACATGTTCATGTTTTGCCTCCACCTTAGCTCCGCCCACAAATAGTCATGTTTACTAAGAGAAAACAGGCGTATTTAAACCTCTTCACTAATCTGAAATGTAACAGGTGGTCATTTAAGTTAATGTCAGCGATTTAGGTGTGCCTTAAAACTACTTAAATAAACATATATTTTGTGTTTTTATGTTTCTTACTATGATGGAACAAGATTATTGTGTTATGACATCTTTATTGTCACTCTGAAGCAACAAGTGGAGCTGTTGTTTGCTTGACTTCATTTCTCATGAGAGAATTCAGCAGCAACAAGTTGAAAACATTTTGTGTTTTGCACCCTTTAAAGGCAAACTTAGAGGTGCGTTCCGTAACTTTACTCAAACATTTTCTATAACAAGAAGAATGTAATATATTATGACCATTAGCGTAGGGGAATATCAATAATCCATACATTCATAATACATTCTGGTTATGAAAATAATCTTTTAATATAAACTACAATTTCAGTGCACAAAGAACAAATGTACAAATCATAAACTAGACATTGATTGAAACAGGAGATAAGCTTGTTAAAAATGAATTAACATGGTCATGTGAGTTAATATAATCTGAATTAGTTAAAGTGATCAGCATAAATAGGATTGTAAATAAATTATGAGTCTTTATTTCTCCGCAATCCAAAATTCTTGGTGAGCAGGTTGTCGAAATATATTCTTCCAGTGGACTGCTACTTGGGCCACCTGCATCTGTAGATAAAAGACAGATCACTTAAAATGAGCATGAATTCAGACAAAATAGATTCACAAAGTCTAATTTATCTTCTAGTCCAGTCATATATACACTGTGAGAATGACAGGGACATGTCGAGGATGTCCAGGACTGTTTCAGGGTCCAAAGTCCCTTCTGATTACAGACCATCCAGAATACCATATTACAATATAAAAGTCTCCGTCTGCCCTACCTGCAGGTGGCTGGATTGAAACGTTGATGCCTCTGGGCACAGATGGAGGAGTTCAGTTGACAGTGATGGATCGGTCTCGGCTGGAGTGTCGGCTCAGTTCTTGGAAGGCAGTCACAGCGGTCCACGTCTATCTCACAGTCGGGCATCCAAGAACTGAGTGGAAACTCTGAATAGAACATTATAATACTGCATTTAGATCACAAAGGCAGCACAAGCATGAAGAACATTTTCTTTGCTGAATATTACAACACTTTGACAGTTAGCTTAAATTCAACACACTTCGTTGACAGAGTGGTGCTTTGAGATATGAATGCTATGAATGATTATAGTCAAAAAATAAAGTTATTGACAGTAACAATCGGAGCATGTCTGACACAAGATACAGCACTTTTAGTTAAGTTGTTATTAGGAGGATTGGATATTGTCCATGGTGGAGGATCTCCAAGTGCATTTCTAGTTTACAGCTTTTCAGGCATCAACAAGTCAAAATGTCTGCTATGAAAAGGAAGTTAAGTTATTGAGATATGTGGATCAGAAAAACACAAACACACACCTGGTGTACTGAAGGGGTAAAGTATGCATCTGTCAGTAGAACAATCCCAAATCAACCCGCTGGCACAAAGTCTTCTGGAGTCCTCTTCCTCCGTCAACGGTCCGATTGGAGAGCAGCTGCACACAAACCAGGAAGGTTAGAAAAGCATCTGACAAATGACACCAAATTCAGTTGAGACAAGACTGACAGAGGTTTTTTGGACTAACCCACTGCGCCTGTGAGGTTGAGCATTACGTCGTATTATGGCGGGCTCCATGCACCTGCATTCTGTATGATTAGCTACATTTATCAGCACAGGTTCTGGTACGAAATTGAATGGAATTACACTGAGGACCTGAAACGACAGAGTCATAGAACACAAACCAAAAGGCATTAAGTATTAGCCTGAAGACTAATGTTGTTTATACATCTTTATATATATAAAATTTGATCACTCACAGTTTTATTGACAAAATTAGTAGTTGTATTTCTGCAGGTGACTCCCTCTTGATTGCAGCAGCCACTGCATCTGTCAGTAACAACACAAATTCACATCTCTGTAAAGGGTGCAATTAGCTTAGCATAAACTCTTAAAGACTATCTCGGTCCAAAGGGACGTGCATTATATGTACTAATACTTTCATTGTTCAATTTTATACGACAAGAAATCTTGTTGTGCGACCACATTTTGACGACAGATCATGACAGATCACATATGTAACGTGAATGACTGCTGAGAAGTTTCATCAGATCGAGTAGAAGGTACGATGCATCGTCAATGCTACAGCTCTGAGGTTGTTGTGCAATGTGAAAGTTCTTGACATGTTGTTTATGTAAAACAAACCTGTATACGGATACACAAGGTGGCTTGAAGAACATGGAGGGGTCAGTTCCCAGCTCCTTCGCCACATCGACACACGTTTCCCTCGGCATGCACTGAGTCCGCTGCCACTCCTCATCTATGGCTTCATATGAGACCCACAATGTTCAGTACACACATACACAAAACAGCATATAAGATGTTCTGCATGTTTTGTCCAACCTTTAAGAATCTCTAGGCTGTAAGATTCAGCAGCGTAACGTGTGGAGCGGTGTGACCCCGCTGAAGGTGGAGAAGAGAGAGTCTCTGGTTGCTGCAGTCTCAGACGACACTTCCACAACTTCCAGTCGGGGAAGTCTGCAAGTCTGAGCAGCTCATCAAGGCTGGAGGCTGACCGCACCTTCCTCTCCCACTGCTTCCTCTCCCACTGCTTCATTTCCTTTTGGGATCACAGGCAATCTTCAATTCATGTATAACATGAATATAAAACAATATCATAGTCAGTTTCACTTGATGTTACTTTGCATGCCTACTGCCTACCAGGTAGTTTTTGAGTTACTGTAATATTCCCTCACTGAAATCATCTGTCATCCCGTTTTTTTTTATGTTCGAAAGATTCAATTTCATGTAAAAATATAAGCTGAAGTTTACAAATGCAGAAATGAAACCCTAATAAACTGACACATAACCATTTCCTTATTTTCCTCATTGTTCCTTCAAAGTCATTTCTAATCTTAAAAGGAATGTACAAGCAGGTCTGTGCGTTTGTCAACTGGATTACAGTAAAACAAAAACGACCTGCTCATGGGTGAAACTACCAAAGAAGACTCACTGTAGAAGCTGTGACAGCACCTCCAGGTGTTCAAAACTTTCTAGCCAAACTGTAGCGACTTCCCAAACAAGACAGTCGCCTGTTTTTCAATCATTATTCAATTCTCAGGAGATATCACACAGATATATTTGAAAGGAGCTCTGCACCCTCTGAATGCATTTCTAGTTTTTTTAGTTCATCAAGATCCTGCCTGATTGCTGTGAGTTCCTGTACTTGGTTCCATCTGTCTGCTCTCCACAGAACATCACTCTGCAATGATCACTCTTCACTTCAGTACAGACATTCAGTACTTTGTCCTGAATATGTCCTCTGTACTTTGGCGATCCCTGACTTAAGCTCTCAAGCTATCAGCAGGCTTTTGTTTTATTAAAGGTAACTTTCTCAACAAATATCATACGGTTGTCAATAACTTTTGTATACACAGAACTCATTGACAAACTTGAAAAAAATATTCAAACAAATACAGGCTTAGAAAATAAAAGAAAAATAATTCCTGAGTCAAATGAATTGCAGCTAACATGTGTCATCCACCGAGGCTCAAATGATGTGATGTTTTCTTTCGTGTGTTGGAGTCAGAGTGTGATTATCAACAGCTGCAGCATAGTGCGTCTGCTACGTCTGACATTAAACATCGTGGTCTCTGCACACCGCTCATTCTGACGTACTTTGGCCAAGCTACCGAAAGCATGCATTTTCTTATCTATTTATAGGAGAAGAATACAATTCTTGATTTAAACCCACATCACGAATATATTGGCCTAAACCACCAGCATGCACAGGGGACAGCCTCGCCTTTCACTCGGAAACACATGTACTATCTGTACACGTGCGCATACATAGTGATGCAACAAGAGGAGCTGTGAAGCTTGTGACCACACAACCGTCTGTGAAGCTGCCAAAAAAGTGCAAAGTTACAGCGATGACACCAAACAGGTGAAGGATTCGTTAATGAAACTCTAGATGGCTTAGAAAATGTACCTTTTTAAAAAGAAAATATATTGTAACTATGTTATGTGTTATTGTGAAATAAATCAAAATAAATCAAAATGTCATGTTTTGGGGAAATAGTGCCAATATTGTGATCTATATATAGAAGACAGTAGAGGAGAGGAGTTTCCTCATACGAGAGGGTAGGTAAACAACCAGGGTGGAGGATTTAGGATTTAGGATTGATTGCGCAATGTTTTATTTCTTCTGGACAACTAAGGATGTAAATTGTCTGATGTCTGCGGACTGCGGCAAAATAAAGGGTGGGGCAGGTTCGCTGGCTGACTGCCTCCACTTAAATGAGAACAATTTCAGAAAATAGGGAGGTTTCCCCTCCGCAATTTCTACCAGAGGATAGAGACAACTAATGAGAAACAGTGCCTGAGAAAGGGATGACTGGAATTGTAGTGGGAGTAATGATGGGGGAAGGGAAACAGCGAGACTGGGGAAGAGAAATAACAACAGCTTGGTGAAGAAAATAAATTTAGAACAATTAATACTTCTGACATTGATACATTGTTGACACACACACACACACGCACACACACATGATTACTGTCAGTTTTAGTTACAGCACACGTGAGTGAACTGCACCAGTAGCAGCTGCACAACTTGGACATTTAATAGATAATGAGAGCAAAGAAGAAAGAGAAAATAAAATCAGAGAAAAAGAGGGAAATCAAGCTTCAAGAACTCCACCAATGCTGTGGTTGAATTCCTGCCCTATGGGCAATGTTAGGTAATACATTTGTCTTTGAGGCTAAAGGGGAAAAAAAGTCTTTGCCAATCATTGAAAGAACATAAATTTCAAGAGGCTTCTGACAATTGTATTTTAAGATAAAAGCAGCATTTTAGAGGATAATGCCACACTTACCCGGCTTCCGCCCTCTCTGTGCATGCTGTGGGCAACGGTTATCCAGCTCAGCTCAAGCACAAGAGTCACCAAGCAGGAGATACTGCATAGAGTCCATTTCATCTTCATCACCATCCCTTGGCTCTGCTAGCCTTCTCTGAGAAGTACGCAGCAGTATGAACTTGTCTCCTTTTACTGCTTGAAGAAACCACTTAGATCTGGCAGCCTCTGACTCCAGCTGAGTCTCTGACCACACACACTCAATGTTCTCAGTGCAGGTCTGCTCAACACAAACTCTTGATCTTCAAGCTGTGTAGAAGAGAGTGTGTGTGTCTGAGCCAGACGTAACCTGTCATAGCAACCCAGACACCCGCGGGCCAAATGGAGTGGGCTTTAAAACATGCACCTCTTCCTTCTGAAAGGCTTTGATGGTGGTCCTGAGGTGTCAGGCTGAGTAACGAGGCTACTAGAAGCTGAAAATTACCTTCGAAAAAACACACAAAACTCCATGGATAACTTCTCATCATCACTCTCTTTTGCATTTTTTATTTTTTATAATTTCACCTCATGAAAGGCTGCTGACATCTGGCTTCTTTAAACACCAAGACAAATTCAGTGGTTGAAATGTTAATCTCCTCTCTGTAAGCCTTCAGCTTTCTTTAGACTTTTTGTCTATATGAAGGTGCTGAGGTGCAACAAATGAAACCCTAATAATGATTGATGAGGTAACATGGAAAACTTTTCTATGAGGAAGCTACTACGTCTCTCCTACTACTGCCTCTGGTCCTTCTGCTTTTTTTATTTACTTGTGTGTTCCCATCCTATCCTTTAAATGTCTGTCTGTCAAGTGATCAAGTCCCGTGTATGTTAAATCCCCTACCGATGTCTTTTCCTCTGGAGTTGCCTAACTACACACAGCCGAAGAGCAGTAACATGTGTTTTAAATGTGATCCAGACCTCTGTAACGTGTGAGGGGAAACAAGCTGTCAGCACCACCCCTGTCCCACCGACACCCCACCCACTCACCCATCTATATGACTCTGAATGTAATCTGCTAGAAGCATTCATGATGGAGGAGATATTTGGGTGGTGTTCCTTACTGGTACAGAAAAGAGATACCCCAAGCTTGTACATCTGTTAAACCAGCTGCAAAACAATGCTGATAACTATACACGATGATCAATACTAAAAAGCCATAATGTTTATGTGGTTATGGAGTTCTACCAAAGGGAAACAAAGTTAAAAGATGTTAATCTTCATAGGATTTACAGCTATAAGGTAACCTTACAGAGGTGAGTGAGGCAGTCTCTGGAACAGTCCTTGGCGTAGGCCCCCGTATAATGGAGGAGGCGGGGGCGGGGGCGTGGAGCTTATAACTGTCTAGATGAGGACCAACTGGTGGCGGTGGGGTGGAGGACTGGGCGACTAAGTGGGCGTACTGAAAGCAGCAGAGAGGTGAGTTAGGTCTAAAAAAGGTTTTAACTTCCTATAAAAGTATGACAAAAACCAGCAGGTTTCCACCAATGTCTTATGAGCTTATTTCTCAAATGTGTTCTCGAGACTGGTCGTAAGAAAAGTGTAAGCTGGTAACATTGCATAGGTTAACGCCCTGCCAATCCCCATGTAAGGCCGAGGGGTTGCAGGGCAGGGTGCAGTGCATTCTATTGTTTTGTATCTAAGAACAAATCCCAGATACTAAAACAACAGTGAATGTCAGAATCTCCGTGGTTTTTAGAAGAAGTTTCTTCTTAACACCATTTGGTGAATGAGGCCTCCGTGTTTTTATGAGGGGCAGGAGTGCAACGTCAGAAAGAATCTCTGATCTTAGATCTTCAATTTCTGGCTCTTTCAAAGCCATTAGTGCCAGTCTGGTAATCTTTGATAGCCTCCCTGATCTCATCTTCTGTGGTCATTACAAATGGACCCGAGGGGAATAACACAACATGGCTAATTTTCACTTTAGAGATTTATTATGTTCTCTTGGTTTATTAAAAAATGTTGCAAATATAAACTAAGAGATTGTCGTGGTCTGCCAGAGGCTCTTTGATTGGTTGTCCAGCCATCAGCACGTAATGTGAAACTTCAGAGCCCTGACAGTAAAATAAGTCTCTCTCTCTCTGGCTCTCTCGCACACTTTGCTACAAACTAAAATATCACAACTTAGAGATTGTGATGACATGTTGTGGTCACCCTAACTTCCACAAGGTTTACATTTTTTAGAGAAACGTCTCAAAAATTGACGTGCTGTATCAATTGACAAGATATTCAATAAACAAATATCCCGCACAATCTGAGGGTCTGACAGGTTACAGAGCTTTATTGATGCTTTGACTTGTCCTGTTACACCATCAGGGAGAAGCAACATGATAGAACAACTTTGGTTTCCTCTGGTCTCAGTACAAAGAACCTATTTCTCACCTCGTTTTCAAATTTGAGACAGTGTCCCTCTCCAAACACAACAATGTGATGGAGCTCCACTCGCTGCTGCTGATCCGATCCGGGCCTTGAGAACAATACAGCCCATTGTTTGAACAACAACACTAATTTGTGAGACTACAGCATTTTCATGGGTGAGTTGCTTTAGCAAAACTACCACAGAGAAAATTGAGAATAATCTGGCTTGTTTTAAGAGGTCGGTCTGTGTACAGATTTAAGCATTGCGTCAGCGTCACAAACTGTGGAAGATGCAGTCACAAGTCATTAGTGTGAAGTTGAGATCAAAATGAAACATTTAGTCTGAGAAACGTGTGCATCAACCACTTGTCCCTTCATGTGACACTACAAAGAGCTAAACAGTTCATATGTACCATTGGCCACCAGTGTAAATGATTCTCGCTGGGTTTCATGTTCCCAGTATGACATCAATTACGTGCTATTACATTTTAAGGAGAATCCATTTTTCCACATTATGAAAGAAATGTGTAGTGCTTTTTAAATTATATAACAAATATAAACAACCTTTTTTCAGATGATTAATTTGGTCTGTGGTCTGAGTCTGCTTTTTGAAAACAAATCACTTCTGGGAGTCTTCTAATTGGAGAAATAAAAATCATTGGCAGGCTTTAAGTTTTGGCGGTCAACTGGAGCAACGGGGAAGGAAGTTAGAAGAAACGTTTTCAGACATTGTTATTGTCATTTCATCTTTCACCCAAAACCACCTGACTTGTTAGTGATTGCAAAACCCCTGTGTGTAAAATAGACACCTGCATGTTCCAGACATATTGACCTAGTTCAGAGGTTTGTTGCACCGCTGGCTGACAGTAAATGCTGGGAAAGCCAGACACTTCCACTTCTGAAGGATGCACTCATCAAAGCCAGCTGGTCCTGATTTGACCAGACGCCTGAAGAGATGTAGATTTAAGAATCAAATAAATTCTTTAATCTTAGCCATAGTCTTCCTCTCATGTCATCACAACATCTGTCATCAATTGCGACCGGTCTGTTCGATCCCACAGTTTACCAATGGAGAATAATCAAACCATAATGCCATTTTATGAAAGAATATTAAAAGGGGAATTTTGACTGAAAACAAAATGTTTCAACAAACCGCCAAAAGCCTCAAAAAAATGAATGTTCTAACTGGAAAGGTTTCTTCTCATGCGAGAGAAGTTCCCCGATCATAAAACATTGTTCAATAAGGAGAGAAATGTCGAACAGCAACATTTGTTTACGTTGTTGAAACCTGAGAGTTGTTAGGTTGACGTCTAACCTGTGATGGTTTTTAGTCTAAGATCAGTTTAGTGACAGTATAAATCCATCACATTAGTCACCTCGGACTGACATCACCAACATGTCTGTAATGAAGATTTGGCAGCAGGGAGGGATGTGAGGGAGTGGTCAAGTACATGGAAAATATTGCACCAGTCCAATAAAAGTACGTCAATTACATCGGCTATTAGCAGCTTTTATTTGATCTTTGATAGGCTGATGTTTCTTCAAGTCTACCTTACACATTACACACATGCCCAATGAAAGACTTTTTAGTCACTGCAATTACCCCTCGTTTATACGGGCCATAAAAGGTAATATGAAGCTTCGAATTAGACTGTATCCTCAAGATCGCTTAGTCAGAAAGTCCCCGTTTTGTGTTACTGTCTCTCCAGTGTTGCTCTGCAATTGGTGTCTGGTTAAAGAATTATCTCGCAATTTTTGAACCTGGGCCCTATTTGTGCAGAAGGGATTATAATTAACCCGCTACTGTTCGTCATGCTGTATGTCGTCTTTTCTTTCATTGCTATGCGCTGGGTATTCACACGTAGGTTTCTTCATGACTAAAATTGTGCTTTTGTCTCTTTTTGTAATCGAATGCCTCACATATTGATGTGAGTTTCATTTTTTCCTCCTGTGAGATAATGTATTTCTCTGTGGGATGTCTTCACCACTTCCTTTAATTAAAACAAGTTTAAATCTGAAACACAGTTGAACTTTCCTTAAGCGAGAGGCAGAGGTCCATCTGAGTATCTGCAGCTCACACGAGACATCCAAGGAAACACAAGGTGCACATGGTGGCTACAGCGACTTCATCTGAACTGACTGAACTGCTGTAACATATTGGAGCTGAGTCAGCAGCCTTTAAGTGTGTATGTGTGGGTGTAATTTTACAGCTTTAAAATGCAGGAAACTACCCATAGGGCATGATATCCAATTAGTGTGAGTGCACAACATTGTATACAGAATATCTAATGAGTCGGTGAGGATTTGTACGGCGATACGTGTAAGTCTGTCTTGCTCTTGTAGATTCACCAAGGTTAAGAGCAGGTTTACTGAACGCTGATGATTAAAGGTAATGATCTGCCACATTTCCATTTCCGCTCAGAGGATTACACTGACAAGGATCAGGAAAGGCAACATATGATAATCACTTCATTTGAAAACTATATCAGTTGCAAAGTTTATGGAATGTTTTACGAATTAAACATTCACTGGATTCGAACCATTTTAGATGACAAGATTAATACCAGTCTCATGTCTTCAAGAAATGATGAAGCAGCTTAGTAGCTTAGCTTAGCAGGAAGACTGGAGAGAGGCAGAAATATGTTTTAAATATGTCGAAAGGAGATTTTGTGACCTTTGACGAGAAGCAGGCTACTCGTCTCTGTTTGTGGGTTAATGCTAAGCTAGGCCGACCATCCTCTGGAGGTAGCGTCATATTGACTTTACAGACATGAGCGGTATCATCCGTCTCCCCTTTAATAAATAAGCTATTCTAAGGAACTAGAAGCTTATGATTTTGCAGTACTTGCAAATATCCAGGATTCAGTCGTCCTGAATGTCCACAGAAGTCTTCATGCTCTGTGGCCCCTCTAACACATGTGACCTTACAATAAATACAGGATGTAGCAAACACACACAAATGCCTATAATACCTATGTTTTAAAAAAGGAAATACCCTCTTCCAAATTTCATTCACTCAGTGCCGATTCGACTCTAAAAGCAGTGTGTGCTGGTGTTCACTGCTCCAGTGGATGGGTCGGACAGGAAGACAAGTGCTGGGTTTAGGGTGTAGGATTCAAAGGTGAACATCTGTGGAAGGGAGGAAAGCTCGGGTCCCTACTGCGAGCTGCCTGTGATCTGTCTCCACAGCTGTGTAATTTCAAAAGTCATACGAGTGTGAGCAAACACACCTGCTGAAAGGCATGCTGGGAGTGTAGCCTAGTCCTGTCCACCCACACTGGGAGATTTAAGTTGCATCTGCCAAATCAAATACACGTTTAGTGGAATGTCTGGCAATCTGAGCAAGATAGCTGTTTTTTTAAGTTTTTGTTGAACGATAGAGATACAAGTCACTGCCAACATTACTCCCATAAAGCAATGTGGTACTGCTGATGCTACAGTGCAGTGCTCATACTAAAGTATACTACAGTGCAGGAGTACTAAGACTAAAGTACAATAATGCTAATATTAAAGTACTAGTACTACAGTATATATTAGTGGTAGTGCTAATATTGGGATGCACGTTCAAACTTAAAATAATTTGAAACTGTAATGTAAATGTAATATAAATGTAATATATTTTATAAATGATAAACTTCTGAAGCCATCTTAGAAAGAGGTTTGTTCAAGTGGACACGTTTACACTGCAGGTCTTGATGACGAGTTCTGTTTTTGTAATTATATCAGATTTTTTTAACGCCTTTTTCATCATATCATTAAAGTTACCCCTCACTGATTCCAGCGTTTACATTTGCTTAACACCTAAAGAAACCTGCTGGTGCACACCAGTGTTTGGTTTTGTAATTTTTCGCTGACACGTAGGCTGAGGAATGTTTATTATACATCATTAAAGTTTGAGAATTTCGGAATAAATAAACTTGTGAGTCTTAATGAAAGGGAAGATTCCAGACCGTTTAGAAGACATTTGAACTGGCAGGTGTCAGATTATCATCTATTTTAAGAAATGAATGAATCCCAAACTCAGATCTCAGAACTCTGAATCCATGCGCTTTTTCCTGTTTATCTGTTAGTACTAAATATCTGATCGGTGCCACATGTGAGCAGAACAATCTGAATTGGGTAACTCTGACCAGGAAGTATAAACGTGGCATAAGAGGCCCTATACGCAAACATTTAAAGATGGACTCACTGATTCTGGAGAAAGCTTATTTGAAATCAACAGCCAACAAGCACACGCCTCCCCTATGTTTTCCATCAGAAGCTCCGCCCGCAATGGATACTCAATGCCATGGCAACGACAGGACAACTGGGCCAGCTGACCAAAAGAGCAATATGGTGGAATGCCAAGTGTATCAATAATATTCTCCCTAGTAAGTTCAACAGTAAGATGAATTATACCTATCACGAATTCTAAAAGAACAATGGAAGAACTTTGAAATGCACACAGAGAGCCTCCACCACAGCCGACAGCCCACCCTTCTACCACATGTATCTCCAAAACTGAAACCATCACATATATCTGGTTTATATGCAAAAGTGTCAGACATATCCCTAACTTTTTTCATAAGGGTGCATGAAGGGTGTATCAAATCTGTTAATTACTTTAAAAGCAGTATTCGTGATTTGTTCCACAAGGGGGCAGCAGAACCAGCAGCAGCACTGTCATACAGTATTTTTCCTTTGTAAAGTTTATATAGCCAACGTATCATATTAGTAAACAGCTGGCTAATTACACACCTAGCAGACACAGGGCAACATTAGCCTTTATTTAAAGTTCTCTCTAACTAAGTCCAATATTCACTCTCATTTCAGTTCTGTTTCTGCTCTCCACTAACTAATGAGGGAAACTCCACCAACTTGGAGCCGTTGGTGTCCAGCCAGTATCCAGACGAAAACATTCTCCTGCTGCAGCTGGAAACAACACTTATTATCAATCTTAATCACTTCTGTCAAATAAGTTAATGGTTACATATTATTTTTAACATGACTCTTGATCAAAGCATGAAATAAAGAGCAAGTTGGAATAGGAGTGGATTCTGAATGTTATAAACTTGTTGGAAAATCAATGTGTTAGTGAGACTAAGACTATTTACTGCGTCGAAGATATGTCTAAAACTAGAGTAGTGAAGCGGCTGGCAAATGATGGAGACTCATCTGTTATAAATGTGGAAATTAAACCTCATATAAGAAGAAAGGTTATGTCAGTTAAAGTAAAGTTATGTATTAACTGAAAGCACATTCAACATTGCCAGTGGATATAGATATCTCTTTCTCTCTTTCTTTGTTGTTTAAGTGTACAGACCTAAAGCATCATTTGTGGTTAGCACTTGCTGGAGGTCTCTCTCAGGACATTGACCTGCTGTCGCCATCTAGTGTAAACACTGCTCCATCTTCTCCATCTTAATGTGTTTCCTGTGGAAATGAGAAACATGCTTCGACATGTGTATCATCAAGTCTGTGATCAGAGCTCATTTTATTTATATTAATACATTTTCAATAACTTTCTGTGTCATGCGACCCAGTTACTTCAAATCAATACTAGATATCAGTAATCATTTATTACCATATAATACTACCCACCTTATATTTTGTATGAATATTTCTATGACAGGGAAGCTACTGAAAAAAAACATACACTTTTCAAAAACATTCTTAAAAAAGAAGAAGTGGTCAAAGTATATAAGAAGATGTGTGTCTTATTTGTCTAAACGAGTATTATTATATGGTATTGATCTGGAGTGACTGTGTTGACCGTTGTCTCGCTGTTGACGAGAAGTGGAACAATAAATATCTGTGAACTAGCCAAACTTCACCAAGGTTGAAATTACTTATGTTCCGAATTTCTACACGCTGCAGCCGAGCCAGTTTATCATCTTTCAGATACACCAACCTACCAGAATGTAGGTTAATGTTGTAGGACTGCCACTGGTCTGGTGGTTTGGTTTTTCCTGTGAAATTGAAATGTCCGGAAGTTGTTGTGACAGCAGCCTCGTCTCTTCCTCAGGTACACGTGACAGGGCCGCGGGGAACAGGGGGCGTGGCTAATAAATACCATAGTAAGACTTTGGGAAGTTAACTCGCACGTGGAGAGTTTAATATAAGGCATCATAAACGTTTCTTTAGCAAATAGTTGTGTTACCTAAATAAAACCTAACATTGACTGAAAAATTTAATAATATCAAAACAATATTACAATAAATTACAAAAACATTCTTTGACTAGCCAAATCCGTTTTTACTTATAAACAACCATGAACATTAACTTCAGGAAAAAAATATGTATATAAAAGTTTCCAAACCTCATGATGAACAGACTATTAGAGGAATCCAGCCAAGTCTGTGTTTTTAATTTCTCTATTGCTGTAAAGTATTTTCTCACGTAAGTTATGCTGTAAACACTGATGTAAAACAGACCTTCCATCAAAAAGCCAGTTATTACCGTTACATCCCTCAAGGAGGTTATGTTTTCAACCGCATCTGTTGGTAATTTTTTTGTTTGTCTGCCCTTCAACAGGATCACCCAGAAACTACAATATTGAATTTCCTGAAAACATCCAGCCACAGATTCAATTGAAAATACTTACAAGTCTCTTATTGTTCATTGTTATCCTGTGCATTTGTTTAAAATGTTCAGTATAGGATGTTATTTTCTCAAAGTGTGAACTCCTCATTGTGCCCACCCAGTTAAAGGTGTTATTACTTTTAACAATAAGTAATTGTGCTGCTAGAGATCAGTGTACTTTAATTTGAACAGTAAAGCTAAACCCCCCGAAAAAGTTAGTTTCATTATATGTATTCCAGGCTATAAAAAGTCCCGTTTGACCAATATGAAAGGGAATAGCTGAACAAGCTCATGCACATGTTGTTTTCAGCTCCTCGAGGTGAACTTCAAAGTTACAACCACAAGAGGCCTTGCATTTGTTGAATATATTCCTCAGTTCTGGATTTCCCCCTGCTGCACTCAGATGCATGTACGCTGTTCTGTTGCTGACGGTGCAAGATGTCCTTGGCAATTCTCAAACCGGCTGCTTGTCCACCAGCCAGGTTTACTGCATGAGGTCCAATCTGTGTGTCAGAAAGTGGGAAACAGCAAGTTTGGGGATCAGGTCTGAAACATTATTTTACAGATGGCTTTGCATTCCAAAACACTACCTGAAGAGCGGTGTACTGCCCCATCAGATAGATGGGGCACCCGTCTGCCCACTGTAAGCTCTCTGATATGCACGGCCAACCGTCTATCACCTTTAGGGGGATAAACCAGACACATTTTTTCAATATTCTCCAACGACTGTATATTAACGATGGAACAGTTTTGTGTTCATCTAACCTGAAGAGGGAATTCCTTCATCACCTCGGAAAGCAACGGGTCCTGTTTGACATCAAGTTTACAGCCGGTGGCGAGCCAGATCTTATCGCCAGTCCAGTGGTCTCCATTGGTGAGGGAAACACTCCAGGCCTGACTCCTGTAGCACCAGCTGGCTTCACTCACCTGGTCAGTTGGATCAGATTCATTTCAATGAATGAATTCCTGCACTTTAAATTATTGTGACCCAACATTATACCACCAAATAATTCACAATGTTCCACTTCAAAGTGTTTCAACGAATAATGCAATACAAATACAGATATACAAAACAAGGTGAGTGTGTAACTAGAGTGCCAGAGATGAGATAGTATGAATGCTGTAATGTACATGGACCATTACCTGACAGTAGGTCTTAACATCCACCTGTCCTTTCAAAATAAATGGCTGTAGTTGAATGTAGGCCTCTGGGGTGACGGCTCCTCCTTTCCTTGCCTGGTGAATCATGGCCAGTCGTTTGTGAAGACTCCTTTCATTGTAGAACTGTCTCAGGTAGGCTTGGCCGTCCATCTTGATGCCGTGCTCCACGTGGGAATAGCGACCCACCAAGCTCTCCACGTCACCCACATCAAACTGTTTCAACTGCAGTAGAAACAAGGAAGACTGATAAGTCTGGTGACGGCAGACAGTTTGCAGTATTTCTTAATAGTTGGTCTACATGCCGTCACTGGACCTGCAGGTGCTTTCTCATCACCCACGTCACATGACTGGCACCTTGCTTCAGGGCAATTGAGACGACGTGAGCACTGGTCAGACCTCCACCAACTACTATCACTCTCTGCCCTGCCTCACACACAGCACACGATCCTAGAAACACATGAGCATACTACTTTTAAAAGAAAGACTTGCAGTGAGGATGTAGCCACTAAGACACTGAAAGATCCTCTCAAAGCCAATCATTAAATTTTCTGGCTTGCAATATGTGTTTCCATGATGCCAATAAATGTTTAAACATTGTTTTCCAGAGATTTTCTGTAATATTGTGATGTCATGTAAATCCTCAGAATGTGTCAGACTTACCTTGTGTAGGAAAACTTTCTCTCTCACAATCTTTTTCTTTACGGTTTTGCTGAGCGGCAGTCAGATGGTGCATGAGGTCCACAGTGTGTTGCAAGCGCCCCTCAGGGTAGCTTTCTCCGATACTTGTTACCCACGATGGGATGTTTGCCATCTGGGCCCGAGTCGGACCTGTGGCCATTACAACTTGCCGGGCTTTTAGGATGACACCATCTTGGAGTTGGACTTCAAAATATGTCACTCTCTTCCTTTTGCCTTGTCCTTTCTTATCAGTCACCCTCATGGCCTGACCCTCTTCCTCACCCTCCTTTATCCAGTCCTCTTCACTCCCTTCCTTGTCTTCAGTCACAGGGGTGATCCGTGTCACTGTACCCTTTATGAGCACTTTGTCCAAGCTGTATCTCTCCACCTGTACGTTCATATTCATCAACTCAAACCACTTAGTAAATAGCAGTGATGTCATGCTGTATGACTTGACAATGTTAGAACCCACGGGTAGTATAAAAACAATGACACCCTGTCAGTCAGCAAAACAACAAACCTATCAGTCTTCCTCATGCAGATTTTCAGATACCGCTGACGATTTATTGAACTGGTCAAAGATCTACAAAAAAACTACAATTTTGTCAGGATCAAATGAGGTAATAAACATGTGAAAAAACTCAATCAGGCTTTATAGTTATGCCTGAAAAAGTGTCTGGTTTTATGTCAAAGATGACTTATATTCTGCAACAATTTAAACGTAGTAGCGTAGAAGCATAAACCAGAAAACAACAAAGGATACCAGGAAGCTAAAATTCATGCTTTATTCATTAATACTGTGAAGATATGGATATTACCGTAAGTTAGTTAGTGCAACAATAAACACAAAGACATATGGGCACAGACCATTCAATCAAGACACATTTCTTTAAAACTGTCTCTAAATGCATTGTTACATTCCAAATGTCACACAGAAGACATGCTCATACTGTCCAACCTGTTCTTTAAAGAAATCCACACTTAGTTTGGTCCCTGGCAGACTGAAGTACAAACTCTTCTTGAGTGTTGAGTTGATGTGTAGGCGTTTCCTTTCTTTCTTGCCCAGACGCATGTCATTGAAGAATGCATTTTCATCCAGAATGTAAACTTGGTCTGGAAGACTGTGAAGCTCCGCTGAGCGATTGTTCTTTAGAACAAACTCCTGCAGTGCTTTCTGCAAGAGAACACGCACACGTGGGTTTTTACAGTCATGCTGAAAAGCTCCTTCCTTGTTTCTACAATAGGAGAAGTTGTTTGTGTCCGCACCTTGTTGAGGGGGTCTGTGTGCACCAGTGTGTGTGAGCGCAGATGAGGGATGTTGAGAGCCGTGAACTGACTTTCCCACAAAGTGGTCCACTCTCCATAGGAATCAACCACTCGCAGCAGTGGGCAAACCGACCTCTCTGATATAGTTGACTTTGCCAGCTGTTCCTCCAAAGTCGACTCTGCAGAGACGAGTACACACAAACCAAACATACCCTTCCTGTCTTTATGCTGATTGTTAGCACCAATGTACCAAGACAACTTCCTTGTATTGTGAAAGCTTTCCTTGGCAACAAACACGATTCTGATTCTGAGTTGTATCAGGGGATTATCAAAATGGTTTCAGAACAATTATCTTTCATATAAATTGTTTTATTATTATTATCATTATCATCATTATTTATTTATTTATGTATTTATTTATTTATTTATGTATTTATTTATTTATTTATTTATTTATTTATTTATTTATTTATTTATTTATTTATTTATTTATTTATTTATTTATTTATTTTTATTTTATTTTTTTTTTCAAAATTGCAGTTCATGATAGCGGCTGAAAATATTCTCAAAGGTATGATTTATTTATAGAGTATGAGTAAAAGTGAATCAGATAAGCATACTATACCATTTGTTATCTTCCTCTTCCGCTTGCCACTGTGTGCTTTGTTGTTGAATGTGTATCTGTTTGGCTGAAGAAATTCTGGAGGATCGGAGCAGGACACGGAGAGGGGGGAATCCTGTTCAGGATCTGAGTTCAGGTCGGCCTCAGGATGAGATAACAAGCTGGCCAGTGTCAGGGCGTGAGGACCACCCCCTATTATCAACACGTCGAGTATCATCTGACAAAACAGATAATGTTACAACTCACGAGTTGGAAAGGTAACTTGGTTTTTCAATTAATCTACTAAACTGTAGCACTTCACTCTCATTCAATGGGAAGTTGATTGATTGATCAGAAGAGTCAAATGGTTGGCAGATGCTTGAAGTGAGTTTTCTAATGTTGAGTATGGATACATAAATTCAAAGAGAATAGCACAAAAGTCAACAAAAGTTTTGTTCTTTTAATTCATTTATAGTTCAGTTGAGGTATAGAATATGAGGAAAGATTTTTTCCTCATATTTCACGACACTTTCTCTGATGTCTGTATACACCTGGATAAATATAAAGAGTGAACTGTGTTAGTGGAAGTAGATCAAATTCTGGCCAAACTTCATTCGATAAATTCTGTAAATAAATGATGTGTTATGGGACTTAATACAACACTCACACCAACTTTTTAGCAGCGCATTACTCTACAGCTGCAGCTGCTACAGTGCTGAAAACTTTCCTCAGCACTCAGTCAGACGGGTCATGCAGAATCTCATGCTGGATGTTCAGTGCATCACTATACCTGGTAGAATTTGGAAGATCAGCTTCTGAAATAGTGGAAACGTGGTCTGTTTCTCAATGCCGGTGTTGTCGCAGTGTAACACGGTGTGGACCTGAAATATTGAAAGAGTAGCATGTGCCTCATGTAACTCAACCCACCTCAGCGTCTACAGATTTAGCTGGACTTCAGCTGGAAATAGCACCAGTCTGTGTGTGTGTGTGTGTGTGCTTGTAGGCATTTTTCGAAGAATAAGTGACTTACTGTCACTTATTGTCACAGAGGAAGTCATATCACATTAGTTCCCATGTATCCAGTAACATATTGTAAACTGAGGCCTGTCAATTCCTCTTCTCTGTTCATATTTTGTCTTTGCTTATAATTGACCGTGACATCTCTGGTGGAGAATTTTCTGTTGAAAATGATTTATCTATCATGTACTATAACTCAGCTAAACTCAAAAAGAAAGGAAATAATGAGAGCAGAGAGGATCTTCAGTTCACCGCCAAGGTAGATTTATTGTGAACACAAGGAATACAATGAACCGAGTCGACTCGAGCACAACTGAGGTACAGAAGACCAAACATATTTTATACCGACCTCCTGACCATCTAGTCGAACCATCTGCTATTATAAGGAACATACCAACTTCTCTTTCTTAACCTTTCTCCCATATTACTTTAGGCCTGTGTGTGCGTGTGTGTGTGTGTATGTGCGTGCGTGTGTGTGTGTGTGTGTGTGTGTGTGTGTGTGTGTGTCTCTGTCCCTCCTTGGAGTCTCTATCTCACAATATTACTCT
>CAAKHC010019448.1:0-24648 GCA_901007825.1 Macroramphosus scolopax | reverse complement strand
ACTTGATTTATTCTGACCTTTCTGTTTTAATTAATTTTCGGGATAAAGGTGAACATTTGGGCTTGGCACACTGACACATATCTCACACAAATGCATGCCTGCGTGTGTGTGTGTGTGTGTGTGTGTGTGTGTGTGCGTGCGTGTGTGTGTGTGTGTGTGTGTGTGTGTGTGTGTGTGTCTCTGTCCCTCCTTGGAGTCTCTATCTCACAATATTACTCTTCAGCTTCTGCTCTGTCGGTGTTTTGGCTACCAATGGGTGACTGTGAATGTCATTGTGCCTTCTTATGTGTAAAGCAGTTAACTGTATTTTCTCTTTTACTTCAAGACCCAAGACTAGTTGCAGCTATAGAAAGACAAGATATATTAGGGAATAAATGATTGGTACAAGTAACTAATTAACCTTAATGTAATGACATGTTATACGTATATTTAAGAGTTTTTCCACAGAAGTATCACATAACTAAGTCGTTTTTTGTTCAGTGTGCGGAAGGCGGAGGATGGTGTGTGTGGAAGTATTTGTGAGCCTTGTACTGTATAACGTTACTTCTTTGAAATCAGATTTCTGCTGCTGTACGATTGTTTTTTGAAGTACAGCAAATCTGTATGTAAATCAAAGTATGTGCAAACAGAGTTATAGTGCAAATAGTGAAAGTACGAGCGTCAATGTAACGCTTAACATCAATGTATGGGGAGGAGTCAGTTGGGGTCAGCAGTCTTGTGGATGAGACCAGTTGCAGAGGAAAAGAAACTGTTCTTGTGGCGGGAGGTTTAGGTCCTGATGGACCGCAGCCTCCTGCCAGAGGGGAGTGTTTCAACAAGTGTGGTCCAGGGTGGGTAGCTTTACGTGCTGCCTCCTGTCAGACAGGAAGTCTATGATCCACCTGCAGGTGGAACGGGGAACGCTGAGCTGGGAGAGCTTGTCCTGCAGAAGCGCTGGGATGATGGTAACCGTACATTTAGTCCTGTGGGCCTTATTTTCTGGGGGGACAGGGATGATGGTGGAGGTCTTGAGTCTCCAGTGAGAACACCAGAGACAGCTGGTAGGCGCAGTGCTTCAAGGAGGAGTGAGACACAGAGTCCGACCCGGCTGCTTTGCGGATGTCTCTAAAAAGTCTGTTGACATCATTCTCCTAGATAGAGAAAGTTGTCAATGCAGTGTTGGAGGAGAGGTCTGAGAGGTGGGTGTTGAGTAGGGGGAGGAGGAGCTGGTGGGTTGGGGATGGTGGAAGGTGTCACGGGGGATGCTGGTGTCAGGACTGTCCAATTGTCTTTCAAAGCGACAGTAGAACTCGTTCAGGGTGCAGACCAAGCAGGCCTGAAGATCTCCCACAGCTTCACTGGTCCACTTCTGTGATGTCCTAGCAACGGGTTTCGATCGCTTCAATCTCTGCCTTAGTCAAATGCATCATGGCATGGTCCGAGTGACCCAGTGCAGCTCGGGGGACTGTATTTTGAGAGTTGATGGTTTAAATCTTCTTTGGTAAAGTCGTAGAGGACATTAACTATTGAGTCTGGGTTGTCCGCTCCACACACAGTATTTGCCTCCTGCATGTTGCCCTGCGGTGGAAAGTAAACACCCACCAGAATGAATCGAATTTAGGGGGTGAATAGAAAGGTTTGCAGGTGACTATGAAGGATTCCAGTCATATATACTGTAACCAGTCTGTCATATAATTGATATTTCTCTTTTCTAACACAGTGATGACGCCATCATTTATCCTTCTTCCTACTCTAACAGATCAGTTCCCCATTCATTTCGGTGTCAGTTACCCCTCATCCCTGCTTCCTCTTTTGTTTGTGAAAAGCAGAAGTATAAACACGCTGCAGGCTTAAAAAGAGAGCAAGTCATTGGTGTTGACTCTGAACTTGAGCATCAGCATCAACATTAACATCTGCTCCAGCAGCGGAAAACTGTCAGCACCATGGATCTGAAGGTGGGTGAAAAAGTGCTAAAATGGTATGTGAGAGAAATTCAGGAAGAGATGAATAAGTGTGCCGATTGATTTGCCTTATTAAGAGAAAGATTCATTTTCCCACAACAGGATTCTCTTGTAACAGGACGCGTGCTGATCACCCATCAGATCCATGACGGGAAGCACCAATATGAAGTGGAAAACGTTATGAAGTACACGAAAGCGGGCGGAGGGAAGAAGTTTGTCAGGTATATGTTTGAGACACTGGCTACACTACAGTGTGATTGTTGTTTCAACTATTTCTATGTCATTATTAAGGCGATGATCGGATTAAAAATAACAGATTAATAGTTGGTTTATCATATCATTGAAGGACTTAGTAGTCGTAAAGCCGTTGAAGATCTTTGACAGCTGTTCCAGACGGTCAGTAGTCAAACTGTACAGTTTTTTAAAGACCTGGATTACATAAGGAAAGTAAGTGATGCTACTATAACAAGCTTCTCTGTCTCTGCTCTACTTTTCTGCATGTGTGAGCCGTAACACAGTTTTGAATTCTAAAAAGAAACATCCAGTTTTAACAGCCTTTTCTATATCTGTCTCATACGCTAAAAGCAGAAGCCCACAATCAATACTTGGGTGTCACAGAGAGGACACAACATCTCAAATGCAGAAGCACAGAGACATATAAAGTTCTCACGTACATCAGCCAGCCAGGAAACCTGAAGTGCTTTTTCTTATTAAATATATTGAATCAATGTTGAAAGATTTTGATTACATAAATAAAGATATTACTAAATACCCTTCACATGCCTTATTGGAACGTGATGGCAGCTGACTGAGATGTTCATGGATTCATTATTCATTCTGTTTTCTGATTTGTTAGGAAAGGAGACAAGCTGATGCAGATAAATGGCAAGGATCTGGATACTTTCACACCTGAGGAGTTGGCGCAGGCGATATCAGAGGGTAATCCAAAGCTGGTGAGTTTCATGGGCTCCCACGGTCCTGCATGTTAAAGGTAGAGTTTCTATATTAGATTGTATTCTCTTTCATTCTACTAGTTTCATAATGAATCCCAATCATAGCGTCTCTGGGATGTTTGGTACATGGATTTCACCAGGTTAACAACAATGTATTGGTATCTTTCATGGTAGACACAGAGCGTTAACATAAAACATGTGATAGAATAACGATAATGAAAAACAGTGCCTGATCCACAGAGTGTATGAAAGAATGAACCTTGATTACACGTTTGTCTTATGGCCAGCAGGGGGCAGCACCACTGCTTGTAAAAAGAACCCTGATTGTATTGAAGTTTATTAGAAAATAGGTCCAACTGATACCTGATTTATGACCTGAGTACACACATGGTATAAATTAATAGATTAATATATTATTCAACATGAACTTTATTTTGTCCCATGTAGAGCAAAAGAGATACTAAAGCAGGGTTTGTTTCAGGGTGTGGCTACCTTGTTGCTACTAGTGAAACCTGTCCGTATCTCCTTCTGACACCTCTCAAGTTCTACCTGCTGGTACAACTATGGTCACGCAGCGACCAAAATAACAAACTCAAGACTTTAAAACATATGTCCATGAACCAGTGGGTGGCTACATCCATTCAATCATACAGACTGTGGTTTGATCCCGACAGCATGCAGAAGCAAGCATTTAGAATTTAAAGTATTGGGTCTTATAATGAACTTTACTTTTAGTATTGAACTCAGTTATTAAGGCCCAAATCAAGATTGGCTTGTCTTTCGAGTCCAAACAAGTCCTGATGAATTATTTGAAATATTGGATTTCAAGTCACAAGTCAAGTGCAGGGGAAGTCATGAGTCATTGGTGTTGGAATCAAGTTGTTCTTTTTCAAGTTGAGTCAAAAGTCATCCAACTTCTGACTCAAGTCCAGACATGCTGTTGAAGAATACCAGCATCATGCTTCAAGGTGGTACTGAGATCCACAAAGCCATTACTCAGTTATCTGTCGCCACAGCTGTTTCTCTCTCCCCTCTTCCTTTCTTTAGACATTGCACAAGCCAGGCAAGATGGTAGAGCCTGCTGAAGGTACCATCCCTGCTGAGGACACTTTCCAGGCCGTCTCCAAGGAGAGCAGAATACTCAACTTCAGCATGGAGCTGGTGAGAGAGGATGACCTGGAGGAGAGTGAGGGGAGGCCAGGGGCAGGTGGAGGGGAGGATGGGGGAACAGAGGAGGGAGTTTGCCAACCTGAAGATGAGGAGAACAGGCAGGAGAAGGATCTGGTCATTGTTTCCATGACGAAAACCAGTATCACAGTGGTGAGCGGGAGAAGCTGCGACTCTGAGAGCTCCTGTAAAGGATGTCATGGGACAGGATGTACCCTTCATGACGTCGTGATGGTGACAGAATCCAGCAAAGTGACGCTTGGTAAGTCAAATGTTCTTCAAATAATCAAAACAGAAAATGTTCATGCACAAGATATATTACAATGAAAATGCCAGAGTGAACTGCATCTTTTATTTGCTTTGACACTTGTTCTGCAGCTCATTCCATCTGGAAGGAGCCTTAAATTTAAAACGTGTAGCTGTGGTTAAAACACAGCTAAAGTTCAAATGTCCTGTGCCCTGACATAATAGATGCTGTATTAGGACCTGAAACTGTATTTCCAGTAGAGCTGTATAGATCATTAATGCACAACGCTCTATCATACAACTTACTATCCACCCTTGCTTCTTTTTTCTTATATATTATATATTATAATCACACGTCCTCTGTTCTCGCTTTATGAATGGAAGTTCCAAGAGGAGGTGGCAGTTTCAGACATCTGAAGACTTTGGACACGCCAATCGAACATGTGGCCACCCAAAATTACCTCCGAGGCCTCTGTTCACAGAAAACCCTTTACATTTCACCCAATCCAGGTTTGTCATTCCATGCAGCACATATTAAATCACCTAAAAAACAGTATTTATATCTACTTCTACTTTCAAGCAGACGAACTGATTTGTAGAATTCTTTTTCTTTAATTTCTTTTGTCCTCAGAGAAAATGACCATTTACTCCTACAAGCCAAACCGTGTGGAGAAGCCTTTCAGAGGAATGCCGGTGGTTCTGAACTTCACTGGCTCCGACTGCTTCCTCCGGTGCTGCAAGACAGGGGCCAAGGTGCTCCTGCAAGTGGAGGTATGAACTATTTCTGAGCTATTTTCTTCTATATATATATATATATATATATATATATATATATATATATATATATATATATATATATAGTAGCGGAATGACCACAGATCCAAATTCATCTTACAATGTTAAAATGACAAGATAACAAAAAAGATATAACATAACCAGACTTACACTAGTTTTTCTATGTTTACAGTAAAACTATATCTGATTCAGTAATTAATAAAAATCAATGACATCGTTAAAGGCAGTTTCAGTCTCCCACATTAAGAACTCCGCAGGCTATGAGAGGTAGGTCAAAGCATTGTGAGTTTCAAATAGACTCTTCTGCCACATTTTTCTTTGCAGGCATGTGAGAAACGGAAGCTGAGACACATCTCCAAGAACGATGGGAGCGCTCTTTCATTCGTCTTCTACATGAAGTCTAACCGGACAGATCAGCGGAAGTTTGAGTCGGCGCTGCACCAGGGCTGGTACATGCAAATAGCCAATACTGAGTCCGTGGAAATGGCAACCCTGGAAGAAAATCAAGAACATCATTTGTTCCTCTTCATCATTCAGACGTGATGGACAGTCGTTTTGTTTCTGAGTATCTGGTACAACTTCTCTTCACCACAAAATTCTGCTGTTGCATAACTACGTAGATTTATATCATGTAACTACATCTGATTTAAAGCTAGTTAATTGTAATATATATGTGTGTATGTGGTTCGGATATGCGATACAGTATATGTGGTATTATTTCTGTTATTGACTGCTGAATATGATCTTGCAGCGTGGATGCTTTATAGCATCAATATATACCTACGAATGATTTAATTTCTACAAATGATTTTATTTCTTTAAGGGTTGTAACCTCCATTTAAAATAAATTAAAAGAATGTTCATTCAGATAAGGTAGTTTAAATCTTTTTTTATACTGTTGTTAATGTTGATAAAAATTGCTTATGATCCAAACATCAGCACAGAGCATCCACACAAACATCACATTAGTTCTGACTGTAATGATGCATCTACACATGATCATGTGAATTAATACAAGATCTGCTTCATGCCTTCGATCATAGATGAACAACATGGAAACTTTTCTTTAACCACTCTGATCCAAAGTGTCACACAATGTGCATACACACTTCAAATTAGTTACAAAATAAGTAGTAGTAAACTGTGTATTTTTAAAATATTGAATGTGTTGAAAATAAACAAATGAATAAGTTATTTAGTTCTGGCAGATGTACATTACAACAATACTTTATTTCCATATTTTAATACAAGCAAAGTTATCAAATACTGTATAAATGTTTCAACATCAAAAACATAATATTAAATATTAAAAAAAATAATATGAACAATTTCTTTTGCTCTATTGATCAACCATCATGAATTTGAGTTGCTTCAAAAAAAAGAAAAGGATTTTCAAATATACAGATGTAATGTTCTAACACTGAATCTTGAATAACACTTGATTAAATCTAAATATTCTAGTTATGCAAAAAGTTTTTATTCATAATCAAAGTTTTAACTGATATTTTTGATGAGTAACTACTGCGTAATTTTATTCAACTATATACATACACTTCTTTCATTTGTGTACTAATTAAATATAACAATACAACCTAAAATACACTTGACTAGACTGTCGTCACGTAAAATGCATTTAGGTGCACATTTTTTGTATTCAATAGTATGAAGACAAACATAAGTCTGTAAATGCACTTAGATACAAATTAATGATGCAATTAAAGATGCTTGAGCGTACAAGTATATGTAAAATTGTACTAGTTATATATTACTAGTACACTACGTGTTATACTACAACATCAATACAGCACAAATCCACATGGAAGTTTACCACAATTACGTGCAATTAACTGTATTTTTATCGATTATACAACAACTGCCTGTGAGGCCATAAATCTCAACAAAGCAAAACTTACAAATATGAAACAGTACGTAAATATAATATGAGGACATTCATCACTGGTGAAAGAAGCTGCATCAGAAGAAGAGTTTCCTCCTCCCCATTCTTCAACAATCGATATGAGTATATTAAGGACGCTTTCCCTCCCAGTCTGTGGACTCAGAAACCAGTTTGCTCATCATGAGGGACCTCATAGGCACTGTTAGTTTGTCCTTCAAGATTTGATTCATAGGGATTTTCCATTTTTGGCTTTTGAGATTTCCTGCAAACGCACATGAAGCACAGGACGTCACTCAGTCATGCAAATAATTGGTGATGTACTAAAGACTGTATCTGAGTCCGGGGACCAAACTTACTTCTTACGCTCTCTGACGCCAGATACGATGAGGTAGGCGCCCAGCAGCACCACCAACCCCATGACCACCCCAAAAACCACGAGCCACACCTCCACCGGCTGCTCAAAAGGAGGGGCCAGTGTTGCTGGGATACCCACGAACTCCAGCGTCCAGTCGTCCAATTGGAAGGCATTGTTGATTCGACCTCGAGATAATCTGGGATCAATACCAAAAAGGGTTTATTATTTCTGACATTGATTAAATACGTTTCAGGAAAGGTCAAACCTTTTCCATATTTCAATTATTGAAGGAATCAATTAACACCGGTCTGAATATAAAGGTTACACCTTAAGTCTGCAGTTTTGTGCAGAATGCTGACATGCTCATGATGACAATGGTGGCATTTTGATTTTCAACAGGTCTTATGTTTGAAGATTCTCAGTCTTTGAGGTCGTTGTAAACCCAAACAGGAAGTCAGAACTCATCAAGCCGTATGGATTAGTGTCACCTTTACATTCTAACACAAGTCCAGTTGCTCTTCGCTTAGGTTTACATTCATTTGAACACGATGATGGCGGTAGATAAAAAGCTGATGAATCATTTGGATGAACTAATTCCTTCGGGTTCAACATATTGGGAACATGAATGTCTGAACAGGAATTCATCCAGTGATTGTTGAGATAATTGAATCTGCACCCAAGTGGTGGACGGACCAATCAACCAGTAGACCGCCAAGTAATTCTCATGAGCTAGCGAGCCTTGTTAAATGCTGCCAAAGTCTGTCGATCATTCAGAGTGAATTAAAACAAATACATTGCACGTGTTCTGGAATATCTTGTATCATTTAATTTAAAAACTCGTCCTCTCTCACCGTATAGCAGCTTCCACATCTCCTTTGGGAATATAAACTGTGGGATTTTTGGGGTTGGAAATCACCATGTAGAAGGAGATTCTGGGAGTTTCTTTGTAAGTCAGAACGTTCTCGGGTCTGCGGAGGCAAACAAAGAGAAGTTTAAAAAAAAAAGCATATAAGAGCAGAGGAAATTGGAAAATCAGGAGATACTGACGTTATTTGAAGTGTCTCGTTCTTTTCACTGTAGTACTGCCTCAAAGCATACGCAATGTTGGCCTTGAACAGGTACAGCTCATTGGCGTTCCAGGCATACTGAAAAGCACAAGTGATTTATATTTGCCATGATATCAAACATAAAAGTAGAGTAAGAAGTAGAAAGAACTTCTCAGTTTTTATCGTAATACTCACAGCTTGATCCCCCATGGCAGCCTTCAAACTGAGCCTCACTTTCAAGGCGTGTTCTGAATCTGTCAAGTAAAATTAAATGTGCTGTGATTTCACAGATTGTCATGATGAACATCTTACGTGTTACACAATGTTGATGGAGTTGTGTTCCACTGAAACATTATTAAACTTGATGGAGACACAGCAGGACAGAAGGGAAGCTTTTTAAAGACAAGTTCAGCATTTTAGTGAAAATAAGTTGTTTTATTTGCCGAAAGTAAGATGATTTAATATACAATATACAAACTAAACTTTTAAGGAAACATATCACTGTCTTACTCACATGGATCTATTTCTCTATTCCAGCCAACACGGTGGTTTTGTTTTTTGTTCTCTATCTTCAGCCAGTCATGAAGCTTTTGGAAATAGTCCAGCAAGGGGCCGGCATCCATCCTCATATCACCAGATATGTTGTGCAAAGCCCTGGTCCAGGACTGGGACCTCCCCAGCTCCAACATCCCCCTGACAGACATCATGTAAGATGAAGGTTGCTGATGATGATGATGATGATGATGATGATGATAGACAGTATCATATGCTTTATCTAAAAATGTGGTATCATGACATTAGCTAGTTTCTTTCTGTCGTAGCGTTAATCAAAAAGCAACAAACTACATCTGTTTCTGTTACAGTGGACAACGAAGGACAACAGGAAGCCGTTCATACCTCAGCTTGGCGCCTGCTGCCGTAGAGTTAGTGATGTCACACGAAGACAAGCTGCCTGTATGACCGGCCGCAACGCAGAGGGCTTTCTGGAACTGAAACTGGTAGATGGTTCTGGTGAAATACCTGTATTCACAAATACACACACACACACACAAGGTGATGCATCGAAAGTGTATGTTTTATCAACTTTTCCTCAACATTACTTCTCATCCAACTTAAAATGTTTGTTGTAGTCTTGTTTCTCATAACAAGAATTTTAATTTGCCATTCTGGCCAATGCGAATCACCACAGAGCTTCAAATACACACAATACACACTTCAACTTAAATAATGTTTACAACAAGGTTGAATATCAGTTTTATGCTTCACAGGGTGCTAAATAATGGGACTATTTCTTTGTGAACAACAGTTGGACACAGTGATTTCCCAAGGTCGTGATGGCATGACGGGGTTGCCTGGCAACCGATAGAAACTAGGCACAGAAGTAGTAGGTGGTTGGCATGGTCAGACTGTATATTGGCTGCATCACAATACATGCATGGTACTAAACAATTGTCCGATGACTGGTCATTTTTAGTGTATGGGTGAGTAGGTTTCCTGTCCCTGTCTTTCACAGTTAAGTTATTCTTGGATCTATATCAGAAACTGACTTCGGCTGTGTGAGCTGAATGTTACCTGATGAAAGAATAGTCTCCAGATACATGGAAGAGAGCAGGTGGGTCACAGTAGGTCTCATCTCTGGGCACTGGCTCCACCACCCCGACCAGCTCCCTCCTGTTATGACAATAGAGCGTTAAAACTGATGCAGGCTGATGCTGTGAGTGCAGACCTGCAGTGACGCAGCTGCTGAGGCTACAGAAATGCCTCAATATTTGATGTCATGAACAGATGTGATCACAGTGAATGAAAACAGTACTAGTGGTGCTGAACTGATGGCACACATGCACAGACTTATTTACAGATACTTTCTACGGATGCAAAGTGCCTTCGTACTTCATCTCCCACCAGCGCTCCATCCATTTATCCTCTGTGATGTTTCCTGCAAACACCTGCCACCTCCATTCCTCAAGCATGTAGGTGAAAGGCAGCGTGGCCACGATGGTGAGCGCCTGCTTCAGCAGGAAGTTGATCTCTGTTTCTGTGAGGGGAAAAAAAATCACAGTTTTCAATATAAAGCATGAAAATGTTCACAAAGATGTTTCATGGGTAAACTAAAAGTGGTTATTGAAACACGCTTTTTTTAAACATTTGAATATTGTTCTTAAGTGAGTTTCCTGCACCAGCACTGTTTCTAAAAAAAACCATTGAGTGGCTTCAGGCATTTGATATTTATAACATCTCTTAATGACACCTGCTGAAGTGGAGGCTGAGGGCTCAGGTTGTTTATCTGGTTTCATTCAAGTAAACAGATGAATACAGGTGTGAGGCCCAGAGGGGGCAGGTTATTCTTATCCTGCATGCCATGTGAGCGCAGCAGAACGTCATTATTTTTGTAGATCTTGATTTTTCCAGTTTAATGTATAACTATACTGTGCCACCTTTTTGTGGGTCAAATGCAGTTTTGACCTGTTGGTGGCAGCGGAAACAGGTGGTGGCAGTGAACACTGATATATTATCTCCAGACCACGTCCACCTTAGTTTAATATTAACTTTCCTGTTTTGATCTTTTGTAACTCTTTATGTGTCTTATTTGTCGCTTTAGCTTGTACAATCTTCACTATTTTCACCAGGTAATCTCTACTTTTGTTTGCCATAAGGTGCTCAGGGAACGGTGTATTTATCAGAGTTTGATGTGTTTCTAATGCTAACTGTGTTTTTTCGCCTAAATCTAGCCAGACTTTAACTGTAAGGTTAACACATCAGAGATGATCATCATTCGTGAAGAGGGAATTTTGTTGAAAAGGCATCTGTGGTTTGCAGAAACAAAAGTAGTACCGTTGTCATAAGTGAACGCAGCAGGCAGGAGTCCCAGGCTCTTCAGGTGCTTGGGTGTTGCAGCAGAGAGAGACATGATTTCTCCGACAGCCTCATGAAAACCCTCGTTGGCTCCGTCCCTCAGGAGGTAGGACAGGTTGCGGTATGCCATCTGGTACTGGTTGTGACCCATCTCGTGGTGCACCGTCAGAAAGTCGTCCATGTTGACTTTGGTGCACATTTTGATCCTGAAGACAACACAGGAAGTGTGTCGATGTCAGCAGTTATATTGTGGGATGCAGCTGTGGCAAGATACCACATCATTTACACTGCACCAATAAAACAGACAATAGTTTGTTTCTGATGAGTCAGATACAACACGCACTGAAGTTCAATACGATAAATCGGAGCAGACATCGGAAGTAACAAGGCATCATGGGAAATACACTTTAAGAGCCATAAAAACAGACTGGATCATATTTGGATTTGGACAAACTGGCTGTGGACAGTCACACAACCAAAGGTGTTAGTACTGGGACGACTGTAGAGGACATGGATTAATATTTGACTTTCTTTATCTTTATTAGCTGGAAAGAATGACTAAGAGGTTAATACACCTCATTATCTCAGCAAGTTGATATTTATGGTCCTTGTGTACTAAGATTACTGTTATCAAATCATTGCAGGGAAATCTGTGTGTCAGATCATCTTTCATCTCATCTGGTTTCCGACCGTCTGTTTATGGATGTCTGACAATGTGTATTTCTGACCTAAAGTCTTCTTTGTTTCCCATGTCCCAGGCTGTGGGGTGACAGACCACCTTGCGTCCATCATCAGGCTTCACCAGCATGGAGTTTGTCCAAAAATTGTCGAACATTTTATACAGGCCCACAGACATGAAGAACTTTTCTGCTTCATCAAAAAGCCGTCGCTCCGTCCAACCCTGAAATACAAGTTGAGATCCTCTAGTTGAATTTGATTTGAATGCATTGCAAAGATATTCATTGAAATTACATATTTCATATTCAAAATGTTTCATATGTAAACAGAACATAAGAGAATCATTTTACTGTACATTTGCCACCATAGTTGCGCTGACGTCAATATCTGTCCTGTCCGGGTAGGGGGTGGACAGAGGGTACAAGTTGGTCCAGAATCTTCCCCACATGTCTCCTACACAATCAAAAAGAAGGTATGAATTCTTTAAACACAGTTGTTAAGACCTTGACCCAAAATATAATAACAACCCAACTTAGAGCTTCTTAGTAGATATGTTAGTTCCAACAGCTGCCACTAGGTGGTGTGAAACATTTCAGAGTAAAGCAGGTGTTGCTGCTGCAGCTGGACAACAGGGGGAGCCAAACACCAGCTCTGGACTAGAATGTAAAGAATTATATGAACATTTTAATTTGCTGATTTGATGTTGTGTCAAATTCTGACTTATATAAATCTATAATGTGTTTGAGTGTAATATATCCTGTTGTCATTCTACGGTTAAACACCTGAGATCAGATTTGCACCGTTCAACTTTACAACTTGCTTCATGGCTGGTAAACACACCTTCACTAATTCGTTTGTGATATCTTTCATGAGGGATTTTTATTATTTCCCTATAGTTGTTATCACACTCCTTTTTTAATTTCGGGTATTGATATTCTACAGATAGTAATCAGGGAGGACAGCAAGCTGAGTCATGCTGCAGTGCCACGTTTTCCATCTACATAGCAATAAATCTTCTAATCTTAGAAAGTGAATGACACTGCAATTCATGATGTTGTTGGGTATGTGAGGTTTGCTTCTGCTTATTATGATATTAAGAATTCCTGTCTCAAACTCAAGCATAGACTCTCAAACAGTGGAACAAAAACAGTGGTATCAGTCAGGTTAATGATTCTTGTTTGATGTCTCTGACAGGTCGCCTTATCTCGTCTGAACAAATCCTCAACAAACATACCGAGGAGGTGGGCCGGCAGAGGTCCGTGTGCATCAATGTGACCTGCGTAGACCTTCATCAACCTGGCCCTCACATAGGCGTGCAGCTCCTTGTATAAGGGCAGGATCTGTGGGAAACACTCTTGGATTAGATTCCACTCTGAATCACAGATTGTACCGAACACCCCAGAGCCAAATCCAAGATCCTGAGGTCGCAGTAGACCAACCTGTTTGTAAATTGAGCGGACATCATCCATCAGCTCATCTCTGGTGTACTTGTACTTAACGTCTTCCTCAATGGTCTCATAGTTATATCTCCAGTAAGCTCCATAGTCTTCAAACTCTGTAAGTGTGTGTGTCAGAGAGGAACAGAAAAAATAAATTACAAAACTACACATAACAGAGCACATTCATCCTCTCTGTAGTTTGTGCAGTGACACCGTCGTACGGTTCATCAGATTTGGCCGTGAGGGCAAAATGTTCCTGCTACTTGTCTTATCAGCTTTGAGTGTTATCTTTACCAATCTACAGGACGCTGTTAAGCAGAGGCACATGTAAGAGTTCCTGATAAACTTTCACACTGTGTTCAGGACATTATAATGCCTTAAAGATAGCATTCAGTTTCATCACAATACATGTGCCATGTTTCATTCAGATGTATCACCGTTTAGTTTGGCGGCTTCGTTCTTTAGAGCCACGTAGTCCTCATACAGAGGCCTCATCTTCTTCCCCACCGCTCTCCTCCATCCCTCCCACACGTGCAGACGTGCTGAGTAGTCTTGGCTGTTGGCCATTACATGTTCCAGGCCTGTAAAGGAAGGTGATAGTCAGTAACTAGGTGCAAATCTCAAATACATGCTTAGTCATCAAATCACCAAAAAAACGCTTTTCAAGTTTGCCTCGAAACAACCGTTTGATTGACAGATAGTTTCCTTTTATAATGAAGACGATCCATGAAAACATTCAGGTGATAGAATAAATATTTAGGTCCTTTACTTCAGTAAAACCACCAATAATCTAAAGATATTGCAGTACAAATATTATCTAAAAAGGTTAGAGGGGAGGTCACGCAGTGCTTTTCATACTGCCAACATTAATGGAAATCCCTTGTTTAAATTTAAAATCCACTAAATTGAAATACCTATAACATAGTTATTTTATGTGAAAATATAATCTGTTAAATACATTAAGTCATTAGAAAGTACAATATTTATGTCTAAAATATAGAAGCATCAAAATATTAAGTGGCCTAAAAACGTAATAGTCAACTACAGTTCAGTTACCTCAAAATCATAATAACATAAATCCCCATTGTTACTTTTACCACTGGTAACATCATGATTTGACAATGTCTATTAATCATGTTTTCAGAGTTTGAAATTGAACATTATAAAAAATGTCCCCCCTCGTATATAACATCCATAACATCTACAACATCAGCCAGCCAGGTCTCTGTAATCCGAGGAGGGTGAAATCAAGCGACACTGGACTTGGTTGATACTTTAAGACGGCTTCATGTATCTACATATCCCAGGTGACCTTGATTTAAAACAGATTGCAGCATCGTTATAGTATTTCTTACAGCCATGACTGTGTTCTTCATGAACTGCAGTAGCTGACAGCAGCAAGCAGCCACGTTGCCTTCAGCAGCGCTTATTAACAGTTTTCACCTGGTTCTAAGGTCTGGCAGTTCGAGGGGTCATCCATGAGACACACGGTCGCTGTGCTGTAGATCGTACTCATCTCACTCATGATCTTGCTCAGCTGCAAGCAGAATTTAAAAACAGAGGTTTCAGTTAATGCGAGGTGCTAACATGCCCATAGAGTTGCTGCGAAAGTAGTCTGGAGGAGGAAACTTGTGTCTTTGCAGCTTTTAAAACATAACAAGAGATTATTTTAGGAACCAGAGAAACTGTCTTACATGTGCAGCTTTATCTGGGGATAGAGCACCAGAGCCTTTGTCTTGTAGTGAGATTAGCTGTAATTTGATTTGAGGATCCTTGATCTGGTTGATGGGGAATTTCAGAGACTCCGCTGACATATTGCTGTAAAACTTGCCCCAGACCTGCCCCTGTTCTGACTGGGTGGAACAAAAACAGACACACCAAATTATGAAAATCAGCAACTTACATCACAACTGTTTTTGTGAACATCCAATGCACCTGCATGATCGAAGGTAAAGTTTCCACATGCTTACCAATTTGTCTGAGTTCTCCGTTGTGATGTTGGTGTTGTAGGCCCATGATGCCAGTGAGTACTGGTACATAGTCCTACTGGCCTCCACATCAAACCTCTGCAGAAACGCTCTCGCGTTGGCCTCCACATCTGACTGAACACAAACAGTGCAGAACAGAACCAACAATGCTACAAGTATCCTACTAGACATTTTGCTGCTTCAGATCCTTCGACACACACAAAAACACTCTGAGGAGGCAGGAAACTGTACTCTCTTATACAGTCAGAATAATCTTCTACGCTGCCTTGGCCTTTGGACAGAGCAATAACAGAGGGTGTGTCTGAGTTTTCATTTACAGATAGGACGTCTTAGAGGAACAATAAACATCATGAAGAAGGAAGCTTGCGTTCTGATTTTTGAAAGATTATTAGTCTTAAAATAAACACATCATTTATTAGGATAAGAGAAACTAGAGTGTGAGTAGTGAATATAAATAGGATGTTTTTATAAAGTTTCCGATAGTACCTCCTGTCAACATGGCAGCACAGAAATCAAAAGACAGAAAAGCTAAAACTCCACAGTTGTACATTAAGATGTATGTGTATAAATCACAATAAATGAGTTTTATCTATACAACTGAGAAGTTTTCACACATAACTTAGTGTTACTAAGCGTTCTTAAAAAACAGCAACATCAAAGACAGATGTTCATTTTGGATGGCAGACAATCAAATCTCACAACTAAACAGTTTCTATTGCTTTAAATGTGAATAAATGTTTTTGCTCGAGTCCAGTTAGGGATTTCATAGCTTACTGATGTTGTCCAAGTGCAATTTCTTGAGGAAACGTGACGCTTTGAAAAGAAAAGGTCAAGGAAAAAGGAAACAGTAGAGCTAGATGAGTTTTTAACCTCCTTATCTGGGGGCAGTAGATTTACTAGCAGCATGTAAACTGCAAGACATGCACTGTGAGGCCCAAGATTCTGATAAGAGATCAGCCCACGTCAGGTTAATGATGATGATTTAAAATCCGCTCTTCAATAATTACGGTAGTTAATAATCAACTTAAATGCATGAACACAAAAGTTAATCAGAGTAACATTTTATGTCTCAGGCTAATATATCGGTACTCAGGAGAGAGCTTGTTTGGGTTTTATTTTGGGTTTTATTCAGAGCACCATGTTCACTTGGAGGAAATTCACCTGTTTCAAGAGGCAACAAGAGAACAAGACAAGAAGCAACAGCGCCCTCATGTGGATATAGTTGGTGTGATCATGCTCAATTAAGGATCAGTTCCTCATTTTTCAAGACTGTTTTAAAAACATTTACACGCCCATAGGTACAGTACATTAAAAGCATTATTGGCCTGACATGAAACAATACCTATCTAGGTGGTGATGGACAATATATGCAGTGCTCTCTCTGTGTGACAAAAGCAGATAAACTAAAAGTAATGCAATACTTCGGAGTAATAGGTGAATGTCCTCCCAAGTCTTTAAATATCCCTCCACTGCAGCTCAGTTAACTTCCCTTATCGGAAACACAAAAAGAGAATTTCTTCCAGAAATGGGCTTTAAATTAAGGATGAAGCACATGTATTATTTAGATAACAGACTAAAGTCTCGTATTAGATATAGCTTTATATTTGTAGGGCTGTTTATTTAGTTGCACAATAATGACACGATGATTGTTTGAGGAAAGGAATCTCTCTCTAATTGACTGACAAAGTTGACCCTTCCATCACTTGCTATTGCTTTTGCATTTGTGTGGATGTTACGGCTTCCTGACCTCACATGATCCTGAAACAACGATCACTGACTTCTCTCTGCGTTCACAGTCTTTCCACTGAACTCTCACACTGATGGAAATCCTTGCTCACACATAAATAGTCTCATCAATTTAAAAATGTCTATATAAAGTTGTTACATCATAAATTGTACAGAACATGTGAAGAGTCCCAAAGAATGCTGTTCAGTATTACTGCAGCATCAGTTTCCCCGCTAGTTATGAATCATCAATGCGCTGGTTTATTGTTTGCTGGGGTGAATAGGTGGAGCATTTTACAATTTGGAGCATGCTTGTCTTCTTGGCAGCTCGCAGGGAGGCCCGTGATAGGTTACTGTCAATCTGCTGCGCCTCAATTTTGCTGCAGCAGCGGTTTACTGCGGACATGTCTATATACAGACTGAGCCTAGAGGCTATAGACTAATCATGGTGAATGACACAGACAACAGCAGGGCTTAGCACCCAGGAAGCTCATATTCAGCAAAATCTGTGCACTGGACATTGTTCAGGTAGAGCACAGGCCCCTGATGTCAGTCAACGGTTCTGTCTTGAAAGTTAGAGTCCGTGTGTTTGATCACATAAAGTAAACTGTGCATTAGATTAGATTACACTGGCTTACAGTGCAATGTGTATTAGATTTAAATTTAGTTATATACTGTGTACTAATCATCAACTTAAAACCATCCAAGTTTGTATTTTCATCCACTGTATTTTTGTCTGAAACTTGAGGAAACTGAGGGATCATCTTTGTGATAGCACTCTTTGGGATTGATTCATTTTTTATTGTGTTCCTCTTATGTGTCCCTGGTGTTGTGTGTCGCTTCTAAGATCAATTCAACTTATGTTAAGTGTCGCCTGAAAAGTGTTAAGGAAGTAATTTGTATTATTTGTATTATTATTGGTGTTAATCTCATGTTTTCAGATGTTTTGAAATCTTTATTATGTTGTGGAGGTGGCTGAACGAAGACACATCCAAAAGACCTCAATTCAATGTCCTTGTCGAACATCCAAAACATGTCCTCAGAGTCTAAATTAAATTTTTACTAAACATTGTTTTTAATGTATTCTGAATGATTTTGAATGTTTGACTATTGACTTCATCCGGAAACCAATAGGGGCATCGTCAGACGTCCAGATATTGAATCTGTATTGAACGTCCGTCAGACGTATAAAAGTGGTTCTGGACTGACTAACGTCATGATCTGAATGTTCCCCTCTGCATGTTTGTTGGGCATCGATATATCTCACAGAGGAATTGTCAGTCTGAATGTATATTTGGGGGTTTGGAGGGAACCAATTGAATAAATACATAAGAAATTAGTTTTGTCTTTGGATTTTCACTTTTTCGTCTGCATCCTGCGGACATCGAACTGAATTGTGATCATGCAGATGACAATGATACAGACCATCTTTTAAACTTATTAGGTGACATACTGAAGTAAATGTCTGAACAATAATACATAACTTAGACACGAAAAGATCACAGCATGAAAAACATAATACAAATGATAAGTGTGTTTTTACAAAAAGTAAAGTCAGCTGAAATGCTGATAACTTTATTTAATACCTACAATTGTTTGTCAGAGCTTAGCTGTCAACCCATTTCACATTCTGTCAGTATAAAGTGTGAACCTGGTTTATCCTTTAATGAATTGTCAACTGATGTAGACATGATGACAAACTTGTGGCTGTAGGTTAATTTTAATTACTTGTCATCACACTTCCACATTTTTACCTTGAGTCTTCTCTCTCATCCTCTCAGCCTCATCCTCACACTGCTCAGGCCACAGAGCCAGGCGGCGTCAATCGACACAGAAGTAATCACCTAAGCACCGGAAACACAAGGACAGATCTAGAGAATAAAAGCTGAAGACGTGCTCAAAATATACAATAGAAATATCCCTTATTGCCAAAAATAGATTTCATTCAACATATATAATACTGAAAGTTGTACTTGACTTTTATCAAAGCAAGTTTCCTGTATTTTTGAGTCAATTTTCAAATTAATTCTAGATCATTGCTAGTAACTGTATTTGACAGTGGTTCTTATTTTGAAAGGTTCCAGCGGTGCTTCCTTTTGGTTGTCGCTGCTTTGACCCTGCACGGAGGCAGCCCATGATCGCAGACTCAACACGCATCCTCACACCACTGACCTGGGCTTAGCTGTGTCCTGCATGTGTGTGCATGTGTGTTCGTGTGTGAGAGGGAGTGTGTGTGAGCCTCAGAAACCAGCAGCAGGATGGAGGATCTCAAGGAGAACCTGGGAACTTTGGATTGACGCCCGGGAATAACGCGCCGTCGGCCTGAACCTTTCTCGTGGATATATTTATTTGGATGTTTTCTGTTTCGTCCTTTCCCCCTTTTCTAGGCAGAGTGAATTTACACTTGGCTTACAACTATTATTTCTGGCGAGCAAAATGCCATTCGCCAAAAGGATTGTGGAACCGCAGCTTCTGTGCAGGAACCAGATCCCCAACGATGAAGGTCTGCTTTTCGAGGACCTGTGTGCCATCAGTAACGTGGTTCTGTCCCGGACCTTGCGACAGCTGTCCGACCTGGCCCGGCACGCCTGCTCCTTATTTCAGGAGCTGGAAAACGACATCATTACCACCAACCAGCGAGTCTGGGTCCTTCAGAACAAAATAGGCCAGATACAGCAGACTGCCAATACCCTAGACCCTAAAAAGGAGGCAGTGCGTAAGTAGACCAAGTATACCCCCTGCATTCCCCCTTTTTTTTTAAAACCCCCTTATGATTTATACCTGAGCAATGTGTTTATTTCCTCCTGTATATTTTACATGTGTGCGCCTCGAAGGGCGCCCGCCTCAACATGATTTTACCCTGCACGCACGCACGCACGAGGACGCGCTCTCATCCCCCATTGAAATGTGTCACTCGGTCGCTTTTCCCACATTTGACCATTGACCAACACCGCGATGCCCAGCTCAGAATGTGTTCACAGTACATTGATTTCCAGTCTCGGAAGTGTTTGTCCGTCGTCGACGAGGGGGGGGAAATCGGTGTGTGTTCGCGGGCAGCGCGGAGCGGAGCGGCGCGGAGCGGAGGGGCGTGTGTTGCCGCTGCATTGGCTCAGCATCGCTGCTCCGTTACTGCGGGTAGCGCACACCTGAAGCATGTTTGTGGGTCACTAAAGGCCGCTTCATCCAGGTTGTGAATATGAAGTTCATGGTCGACTATCAGCGCGCGTGCGAGTGTGTGTGTGTGTGTGTGTGTGTGTGTGTGTGTGTGTGTGTGTGTGTGTGTGTGTGTGTGTCGGGGTTTTCGCAGGCGACTCCCCGTGCGCCAAACCCACCCTTTCCTACATGCAGCGGCACCAACACAGCATCAATAATGAATCCAGTTGTCCGTGTTGCAGGGTACATATGAAGTGATCGCGGCTGGATGTTCAGGTATCACAATGATGCCAGTGCATGTGGCTGTGGACGGATCACACGCCTGACTGGCATCAATGAAAGACGATGCAATTCAATGTAACAGCGCGCTCTGTGCAGCAGCTACATATTATTTATGTCCTCTGCAGTCTCTCCAGCAAAGGCTTTTGATTTTTGGACGTCCGTTTTCTATTTCAGTTCGATTCTGTGTTGTATTAAAGGCTGTCATAATCCGGGACAATCAAAGAGCATTTTTTGGGGGGCTAAAGCTAATGTAGGCTTAAGATTCACCCCCTACCCCCAACCACACATACCAAAGCATATGTGTCAGTGAGGATGTCTGTTGCCTGTGTTATGCTTGTTTGCTCCGATCTGGATGAATGAGGCTCTGGTACCATTGAAGGTGTGATAATCAAGAAGTCCTGGAATTAAATTGTGATGGGAAAGTTGTTTTGCTTGTTGCATATATTGTCCAACAGAAAGGGGCAGACGTTAGAATAGAGGGTTCGTACACAGCCAGGCCATAACAGCACAAAACTCCACCTGCCAGCAACATTAAAACCAAGAAACCAGTTGGTCTAATACACCTGTTGTGCTCCGAAAACTCTGAAATATTGAATTCTAAGCTGGGTTGTGTATCTATTTATAGTCTCCCTTAAACCAGTCTTGCAAGATTAAGTACAATGCACAATGCATCACCTTCAGACTCATGGAATCACAAATGCAGACAGATTTGTATCTGTCTGCATTTTTAAGTGAGCTTTTTACTTCAGGTCAGGGATTCTCAACTTGCAGTCCTTGCAGGCATCACAAGATGTTCTCCCAAGCAGGAAACAAGAACATTTTTGATGCATGATATTATGAGATTCTGTAATGAAAATAATTCCTACATGTACATTTTCTCCTGTTTTGGGAACATTTGTTCAAAACGGCCGTGTTGGAAATTGAATTCCCTTGCATCTTGTTTTTAATGATAGTTTGGATGTTTTGGCTTGTGGCTGAGTGCCATAGACTGGATGGTATTGATAGGTGGTGATCACAAGGCAGTGTAAGTTTTCATTGGAATTGTTTTGAATAATAGAAAACAACATGTTATATGCCAACCTTATCTTCTTTCGGTAACAAGTCTCTGCTCCAGACTTGCAGAGTTCAGATGTGTTTTTACATCAACTCACATTTGTTCCTGTCTGTCAGTCAAAGGCACGTCACATCTTACAAGTCAACATCTGGGATCCTTGCTCATCCTTCAGCACTATTTTGGTCATTAGATGTTTTATTCAACACATTACGTAAACTGAAAAAACATTATAGTGTGTCTGGGACTTCAACTTGTTTTCAGGGAGAGTTTGGGTTCTCTGTAGGCCGATGCTCATGCTTGGATGCCCACCAAAAGTTTTTCTATTTTTATTCAGCTTTCAAAAGGGCTATTATCTTCCTCTTGCTCCCAAATGGCAGCAATAACCCTGAGGAACTAAATATCTCTGGTACACAGAGACAGATTCAGTGTCAACAGAGTCTCCTCACTGAGTGGATCGAGATTGGAGGTGGTCAATGTGGTGCAGATTTGATTGATCCATGCGATGGCGGTTGGCAGTGCTCAGACGGCGTCAGGCACGTCCTTTAAAAACATTATTCTGTTTGACATTTCTCAAAACATGTAATAAAAGTAATCTTTTATCACTAACAGTCAGTAGTGTCTAGAACAGGGGTTTTCCAACTTGGTCATGTTCCTCTCACCCATGTTAACTCCCAATAAGCTGCGGAGGCCCACATGTAGTGATCTTGGTCAATAGGGACCTGATGTCTAGTCTATTTCTATTTCGGTGGAGGCTGTGTTCCACCAGCATTAAACACAAGAAATCTAACACGCCAACACTGATGTGACCCTCGAAAACATCAGTTGATAAATCATTTCAAAACAATACAGAGGAGCATTGCAGTTGTCTTGTAACAGTCTTGTTTGTGACAATTCTTCTGTATTTATTGTTTTTGTGTTCATCAACTGCAGCAGCTGAGTTTGTTATAATTAAAGTGACATATTTAAAGCTCAGGCATCTGGATACCTCATAATCTGCTGCTTCACTTCAGATCCATTTAAAACTATGTTTACCTGTCTGCCAATGTGGACGTGTAGAAACAAAGTCATTGGATTTCCTCTTTCCTTTTTCTAATCTGCCTAATCTATGAAGAAGAAAAAAGAGACAACCATTCATGTTTGGATGGCTCACGAAGGCAGGAGCACAACTTGTAACGAGATGATGAAGTCAGCTATTGTTGTTGTTTTTGTGGCACTTGCTGGGAAAAAGGAGATTGAAGATGGGAAATGTACAAACACATTGAAAGGCAAAACAGCCAGTTATAGTAAACAGTTCTGAATTATTTTAAATTCTGAACACTTTAGTCAGCTGTTATCAGATTAAAGGAGAATTCATCAATCTAAGAAGGATTTTATTGCTGAAATTAGCAAGGCACTCTTACACTCAATAAATATTTTCGTGCCCTAAAATCCGCCTTAGTTCACGGCAGTTGCATCCTCGTCATGGAATTCGTGGTTTATACATGGTTATGTTGCACGTGTCTCGGACCTGATAGAAAAATTCAACTTGCAAATGTGCCACAAAAGTCAAATTGAATGAAGTGACTTAAAGATAGGAGTTGTTGTCGGCTTGCTAGAGAGAATCATCTGCAGCAAATAGCTCTGACCAACCTCCCCCGTAGGTAAACTACCAAACGGCAGTCAAAAGCAGTTGGTCAAGAATAAAACATTGGCTCCTAAAAGTTCTAGAAAGTCATCATCACATGCAGCAGATCTCTACACAGTGGTGTTGTTTCAGAAAAGCCTTTTAGGCTCAGATGTAAGCTGAAGAATATTCTGGACACACATCACTCGCATAATGCATGCATAATTTGACCACTGGATTGTTTTTACACTCCGTATTCGTTCCTCTCTAACAGCCAATATTCAGACATTAGACAGCAACATCATGAGGTCAGCAGTGCTACAGCCACTGAGCCCAGCTATTGTTGCTGGATGCTCTTTAGACCTCAGGGACTTGTTTGATATTTCAACATACAGACGTTAAGAACACAGAAAACAATATAGAAATTAATTTGGAGTTTTGGACGAGGATACATATAAAGTTCTAACAGCTAAGATATCATTCACTTCATTAGAAAATAAGAAATGGCTGCGAACAGTGAAATTATACATGAAACTGACGCTAAAATAATACATTAATGGACCGTTACAAATACTTAACACAATACAAATAGCAAATATCGGTTCAATTATCTAGTATGACTACAAAGCTAACGAACAATCCCTTGATTTTAATATCTGGGCTTGTCTTGGGTATAAAACTCTACTGATACTCACTGTAGTGGGACACTAGCACAGTAAACAGGGATTCTCTGCGTACTGAACACACACAAGATGGAAGGGATTTTGAAATATTTTTCTTTAGCAAACATGTTGTACCGCTCTGGTTTCTTCCTCGTAGGCCATTAAGGTAAATTTGAATTTGAAAGAGTGCGGCCTGTGGCAGCAGGGGACTGCTCTATCTCACTAGTCTGCATAGTAACAGTAGAGAGAGGGATGTCGGCTTTAACCTTTCAGCTGAGTCAATCTCTCTGTCGCTCGCTCTTTCTCGCTGGTCGGACGCTTTCTCTTGCTCTTTTGTGGTTTAGCCAGAAACAGCTCTGAAGCACTGATCATGTAGGAAAGTTGCTCATGAACAAAATGAAAAAATAGGAAGAAGCCTCGGTGGTCTGGGAGTAAATATTTTCTCACTTGCACATACACACAGATATTCCTTCTGTAAAAGGAGAAACATATTTACCAGCATCATATCGTGCTACCAGCCACCTGGCTTCATCTGTTCATTGTGTATTTGTGTGTGTGTCGGGGAGCCGATTTCAACCGCACGAGGCAGGTTAGGATGCTGAGGCACATCTTGTCTCTCCTACACCTAAAACCACCGACAAACATCTTACACACACCTCACACAATGAGCAGGAATTCAGATTTTCTCAGTATCCAATGTCCTTTTGTCCCTGCCTCCATCTTTGCATATGTGTCCATTCTCCCCCTCCTCTCATTCCATACCTCGTCCCTCACTGCCCTACTTTTCCCCATCAGCTGCAGCATGGAGATAC
>CAAKHC010019446.1:5268-18759 GCA_901007825.1 Macroramphosus scolopax | reverse complement strand
CCGCTCCGATTACTATATCGCACCTTAAGAGGCGACTTCACCTGCCGTTAGTGAGTCACTTTAGCAGGATGGAGCTGCAGCTGACCTCAGTGCTGCACCTCAATCATCTCTCTCTCTCTCTCTCTCTCTCTCTCTCTCTCTCTCTCTCTCTCTCTCTCTCTCTCTCTCTCTCTCTCTCTCTCTCTCTTTACGGTTGCTCCTCACCCAGAAGTGGCAGAGAATATCGGATGCTACATTAGTCCCATTAATCATTGATCTTAGGCGAGTGTAAGAAGAGAGAGTCGCCCTCTGGCTCGTGCAAAGGAAGTAAACATTCCTTCTGTCTTTAAAACAGGGCTGAACAAACCATCTTTCTGGTGATATGCTGCCCCCTGTTGGCTGGGAGTGTATATGAGTGACTATGAAGCACCAACTTGTTTATTCGGGAATCACATTCTACCTCTAATACTAACAGAACTTTATAAAACCTTTTGTCACATGTTTGTTATTCAAAGATAATTAATTCATTATTCTTTTTTTTTATTTCTGCTCTTATCCTGTTGGCATCTTCTTAGCCAGCAGTAAAAGCAACGCAGACACTCAGGCACATCCATTGGTTATAGAGATTATCACAAAGTATTGGACAAGCATGAAACAACCTTGTGGGTTGTCACATGGTGGATCTGTGCATTACAGATGAACACAGTGACCTCGTAAATGATAAATAACTTGATAATAATGGACACTAGTGTTTTAGCAAAAAGGATTAAATTATTAAATGGTTTTCTACTTTGAATCTCCCTCGAGCCAGTATCAAAGCATGAGCGTCCTTCGGGCATCGCAGTGCTCACAAACTAACAGCAGCTAATAATAGAGACTTACCATCCCAATGTCACATAAACGGGACTGTTGTGAATCGTACACTGGCCTTGGGTCACACAGTCAACTGAGGTATTCATCCTTCAAGCTTAAATATGACGAAGAAGAAAAAAGAAGTGAGGGAGACGCAGATAAAAGAAGACATTTCCAACTTTACTAAAGTAAGAGAAGCACTCACTGCGGGCCTTCGTGAGGATTAACTCTTTGTTCTCCCGATACTTAACAATCAATAATGAACTGACCCAGACGTGTTTATTCACAGGCAACTCGAACGCTGCTCAAAAGGAGGAAGAAGAACAGAGCCCCCCTATTCTGCTCGCTCTCTTCATGTTTCAAAGCACATTGATATTTCTGTCTCTCTTCCTTAATCTGGCCGGCATTCAAGTTGGCCCTCTGTATGGGCACCGTTTGTGTCTATGTGTTTTTATGAACATATGAGGCATCGTGAGGGAACTCAGACCAAATGGAAAAGATACGTTAAAAGCGAAGCTAAAACGCGTCTTTTGTCAGGAATAGGATACATTACCGCAGATAAGCGATGAGAACAAGAACAGAAGAGGTCAGTAAACATATGTTGTGGAGCTTCACTCCCACATCCGAGCTTCTTAAGGCTAATCCCGTAAACAAACAACAACCTAAGAAACACATCTAATTATTTCAAATATGACGGAACAAGACACCACTTGAGGCGGGGAAGAGGTAAACAGTTTCCCTCTTAAAATGGGTGTCCTGCTTCCTCCCTCCCCGATGGTGGACTCCCACAGTCCTTAGGCCTTTGTGTCTGTCTCCCCTTCATGAATAGAGGCTTAACCATGGCCTGAAGCAATGTGTCTTCTGCTCCCTCATTGATAACCAATGCATTATTCATTTATTTTCATCATTTCATCAGATGTGCATAAGCCGCACCCGGTTATTTTTTGGGGAGGAGCATTTATTATATTTTTCACCTCCATTACTTCTCAGGGTCTCACGGAACACATTCACCCTATTCAGTCATTCATGGCCTCTCAACTTTATCAAGGCCCCCTCAGAGATGAAAGCTAGTCTTTATTATTGATTATCAGACGGATTAGCTCCCAGTGAAAGTTAAGGTTAGCCCCCCCGATGACGCCGGTCAATGGAAGGAAGCCGGTCCTTTTTATCAGGAGGGTGTCACTGCACACTACCCTCTTATGTGCGGGTGAGAAGCTCTCTGTGTACGTAAAGGCAGGAGAAATAAATGTTCAAATCATACGTGCATTCTTAACGGGTCTTCGACACGTTCATTCAAACTTAATGCACAACAGCCAAGTCCTGGAAAAAAAAAGCTTTTTTTCTGCGTCTTCGGCAGACAAAACAGAAGCGGGCCAATAGGTAAGATGAGGAACAAAGAGTTTGAAACTCTATATCCTGTGTCCACAGCCCTGTGTGTAAGTCAGCACCCTGGACCAATTATCCATAGCTCTTTCCCCAACCTTTCTTAACTTAAAATGAAAGACAAACAAAAACCCCAAAGCAGCTGGCTCGCTCGGTGCTCCCGTATGAAAGCAGTGCCTTTCTCTCGACCCGCTCTTCATCCAGTGTTGACAAGTCTCCAGCCTTGACCATACATTATCTTTCAGGCGCAATGCTCCTCTTCCTTCTCTCCTCTCTCCTCTTCTCTCCCTCTCCAAGAATAAAGCACTCCTAATGACCGTTGGCTCTCAAGGGCCTGCTGGTGCCCGGGTACTCGAAAGTGAGGTGCTGTGGAAAGGGAGGCACCTCCTCCCTCTCTTCCTCCTCTTTTATCACAGGTGAGAATAAAGGGTCAAGAGGGGTTAATGTGCTGCTGTTGCACTGAGATTTGGGCTATCACCATGGCAGCAAGCATGTCTAATACCAAGGTGTATTTCCTTCCTCCTCAAAGACGGTCTTGTTTGTGACTTGTTTTTCTGACCTTTTGGTTCTACTTCATTTTAGAATTGAGCGGTTAGCTTTGACACTTTCAAGTAAGTTGAGGGCAGGGAGATAAATGTGAAACTGCTGTTAAACCGGTACTGAGGAGAGCCTGTCCATGTCCAATAGTCCAGTGGAGAGCATTACATTATCCAGAGAGACACATGTTCCCGCTTAAACACCAGCACATTTGTTGTTGCTGCTGCAGTCGTGCAGGCCTGCAGCACTCGGACCAAAGGTCGCTCAGTCAAGGGCCGGGGTTATTGGATGGGCTCATGGGAAGATAACTGCCCAGTTGTTTTGAAGCCTGCTGATGCAGCAGTATACACACATACTGTAGATGCAGAAAAAAAAGTGGCTTTCATTGGTGGATGCAGAGAAATGCTTTTGCATACCTGAGAAAATTAATCATTAAAACCCTGCAAGGCTCCGCGTGCTAATTTAAATTCCTCAATGAATTGGTACGCTCCCTTTATTTATTTTTTTCCCTCCAACTTGAAACAATTGCTGGCAAATCTAAAATAATTAATTTCAAAGGGTGTGAATGAAAGAAACATTCCATCTCACCCTTCCTTTGCAATTTGCATTTTGATTTCTGTGATTTCTTCACTGTTTTTTTTTTATTTTGTCTCCTTCTCACTCTTTCTTCTCAAGGTTCTCACTTTAATATCGGTGTAGATCAAAAGCCTTTCATTAAGGTTTTTTACACTCCTTCCAGCATTGTTTGGCTCCTAGGATAACAACAAAGTGCTTTCCTCTACTCCAGGGCCAGGTTAGCAGAGAAGAAAGGAACGGTTATTCCTGGGCTAAGTTCACATCAAACACAAGGGGCTCCAAGTGAGAGAAGATGAAAGCGCCAGGCCTGACCCGGAAGATTAGACCAACACTGCTGCCAGCTCTGCAGCACCCAGGGGCCATTCTCACTCTGCGATTCTACCCCTCCTCTTCATACGGCACAATGGACGGCAGCACAGAACCAGCCTCGAAGAAAAAGAGGGGAAAAATATGAGGAGAGGAGATGAAGGAGCAGACGGGAGAAGAACGGAGGAGCACAAAGGAGCAGAATGAGACGAACAAAGAAACATGTAATATCATTTCGACAGTGTAAAAACTGCGGACTATCCCAACCTACTTTTTCTCGCCTCCGCTGACAGATAGTGGTGAGGCGAGGAATAATGCTGATTATCATAATTGCTTAAAGTGTGTGTGAATATTCATGATTTTCTCCAGCCTTATTATAGCAACAAATCCACATCACAATGAATGTAAATGCATTGTGATATTTAACATAGCGCTATGCCCTCAATCCCTGCATGTGTGTGTGCGTGTGCATGTGTGTGTGAGCACGGACTGCAGCTGTGGGTGTCAAGGTTGGGTTCTATCTCCAACTGGCCCTCATCTGCTGGCCGAGATTTTCCCATGCATCACATGCAGAGGAAAGAAAAGAAGAAACGCGTAAAAAAATGAAGGGGTAAGTTGGAGGGACGTAAGCAAGTGACGCCAATAACAACAGTGTGGAAATAGAACTCAGTCCGGGAGGGAGGTGAAGAGAAGAATTTGTGACAGTTAGTAGAGAGAAGAGTGGACATCCATACACACAGAACACACTTTCCCATCAGGGTTTTATAGTTCGTAGGGAGGGAGGGGGCTGATGTGAGAAGAGATGTTGAGGTGCTGAAAGTAGGGGGCTGGAGAAAAGTGGGGTTGCGGCACACAGGACATGCGAGGCACATAGCGGTGGTATATCAAGATGCTCCTCCCCACACACACACACACACACACACATCACACAGGCCCCCTCCTACTTCTGTGCCCATGCATCTGAGGTGCCAGATGGCACGGGACAAACCCTCCTGAGGGGAGACAGTGCGGTGACCCCTCCTTCTCTCACTCATACTTTCTCACACATTGAAGTGCAGGAAGGGGGATTTGAGGTTATCAGTGACTCCCATCAAAGCACACACACACACACACACACACACACAAGCTATGCGCTGACTAACTCTCCAGATGCAGCTTTATCAAGGCATGCCATAACATATTCCGAGGCGGGCGAAGAATTTGAATAGCCCTTGGGCCCCGCTACACCGCCTCACGGACATCGCCCTACATCAAAACATTCAATCTGTCATTCATCCGCGCCCGTACGATATGATGATCCTATCTCAACCCCCACCTGCATGGTACACGGTGACCCGCAGCGAGACCCATACCGTGCAGCGGTAGGACCGAAGAATACTGTCCAAAAGGAGCGGAGGTGGGGGGGGGCGAAGGAGGGGCGGTTCAGAGATAGACGGGAAGATCAGGAATGAATGTGGGTGAAATTAGAACAGCTGAAGCCCACTGGTGCTGCTGGGGGTGGCCACATTAATCAAAGCACCTCCATAGCTCATGTCGTACATGTCATGGTTGCAAAACAGTCGCATTATTTGCTGCGTTGACGCTCGTACTTACAAGATAACTGTTTCGTGACAACTTTAAAAGTGGTAGTTCGTGACAGCTGTAATGAAATGTTACGTTATCCTTTACAAACGCTCTGAGGTCTGAGAACACGGCGGCGATCCCTCATCCGTCGCTCATTTAGGCTGAGAGAGGATATAAAAACAGCTTGTATGTCGTCAAAGCAAAGAGTTTTCCAACCCGGGCTGACCAAATAGGTAATTTGTTCTGACTCTGATCTGACCCAAAGGCATGTTTCCTAAATTAGCGCCCTGAGCTGTGGCAGGATATGTTGAAAAATAACGAGGTTTTATGAAGTGACAATGATACGGTTTAGTTTAGGAGCACAAAAACTTGGTTTGGTCGAGGGTTTGGATTCCAATAGGCAATCGTGTTAATGTTAGGGGATGATTTGGGAAACTAACAGAAACGTCCTTTTGCAAAGTTTGTAAAAATGAGATGAAAGCAGAGTAAACTTTCAGTTGGAAGCAAAGTCAGAGGTTTGGTTATTCTTGGGAGGGACGTCTCAAACAAAACAGAAACATACACATCAATGTACAAAGATGGTCAAATGCATCCCCACGAAGCCAAATCTCTTAATTTGTGGGAAATCTTGAATGAAAAATAACTTTAATAAATGAGAAAGTTTCATTTTCTTTACATTTATCTGGATTTTTTTCCCCACTTATGGTATCAAATCCAAAATGCTTCCTCTCATTACATCCCCGACGGTTTACGGTCATGACAATCCGTTCAGCTCAGCCTTTCGGCCTCCCCACCTTTCATTTCGCATTAGAGAAATTAACATTAGTTTTGGAGTTTACCGAGGGCTGCGAGGCACGCACAAGGTCGTCAGACTGACGGTTCATTTCACGAACACGTCCCGCCGGGGAACAAGGAACGGCCTGTTGCACGTACACTTGGAACTTTGAATTTGAATACATTAGATCGGGATGCTAAACTATTCCAACATGCGAACCGCGGTTAGACTTCCAAAATAAATGTGACAGCTCTAATATCTCCGGAGCAATTAAACAACATTTAGCCACATCAAAATATTGGTCGTCTTGTCGTGGCTGAAGAACGGTGGGTTGGGTTTTGTCTCCTCTCTGTCTCTGTACGAGAAACTGCACAGGGACGACAGGCCGAGACATCCCAACGGGCTGCGCCACTTATCACCAGCCTTATGAGATTCCACTAAGATTCACCCCCTTATGAATAATCTCACCCACAGGCACAATGAAGCATCGGGAGAGAGAGAGAGAGAAAAAAAAAGCGACAGATTATTTAGAAAGACACAAGGAGGGTTGGGAATCGTTTGAGGGGGAATAAGAAATAAAGAGAGTGAAGACAAGGGGGAGACGAGAGAGGGAGAGAGATGCATGATGGAGAGAATAAAAGAAGAAGGAGGGTTGGAGGGGAGGACGGGCGGAGAGAAAGCGAGGCGAGAGGAAGTCTTTTGATGTGTTTCCCTTTTCCAGAGTGGGGCATCAGGGTGGATGGTGGATCCGAGGCTGGCTCCGCTGCTTGGAGGGACTGACTAGGTTTATTAAACGCTCCCACCGCCCCTATGCCTCCGAGCATGATGGGATTAATGCTGGCATAACCCTTTACTTAATTCATTACAGAGGGACGCCGGCTAATTTGATTTGATATTATTTTAATAAAGTTCTGTGATGATTTGGAAGATTGTTTCAGGCTATCAGAAATAATTTTCCAGTTATTACCACCGCTCAGGCAAGTCCTTTGATAGCAGCAGTCAGTCTTGGTGTGCGCTGAATACATTAGCTGTAAGTGCGAGTACTTTACCCACAAAGCTACTGAAGAAATTCCAATAATGAGCCGACTCTCAATGGCTGGAGTGTTGTGAGACGGCGCTGGGATGTGCTGTGGGCAGGTGCCATGTAAGACAAACATGACAGAGGAAGGTGAGGGAAGGCAGAGGGACCGCGGAGAAGGAGACGCAGCGGAGGAGAGATATTTTGTATGCGTTGAGCTTACACATGTCACCATTGTTAAATCTCCTAGGGATACATGGTTGCCTTTCAGAGGAGCCCTTTGTGTTATTCATGTGGTTATTGAAGAGTCTACCGCTGGCGTGGGTGTCTCAGAACAATAAGATGGACGGTTTTCTATTTTCAGTGTGTTTGTTTGTGTGTAAGCGCTCAGACGTTCAAGCATGTGAAATAATAACATGCAACACGATTATCGTGTGACTCTCATGTGATGTTATGTACTTTTTCTGATGTATTTCTGCACACCTTAATATCTGGTATGTTTTGGATATTTGCTTAGTTTTTATATTTAGTTCCAAATCTGTCCCAGTAAATTATCGGCCCCTCTGTGTTGGATTAATCCTGTTTTCCACCGGGTCTTTTGTCCACCTCTTGTCATGAGCGTTGCCAGTTGCAAATAATCCTGCTACTGTCTCTTCACCTATTTACATATTCCTAAAGATAATTGGAGGCACTCTAGATGTCTCACACTATTTCCTTAAGCCGGAGTCCAGACCCTGCAAGTTTTGGACGAGGACAGAGAGTAGTGGGGTTCAGAGAGGGGGTCGGACTGTATGGTAGTGACAATGTTTTTGTTTAGCTTTTTCCTTAAACCCCAAATGACACACATTTCCCTCTGAAAAGATAAGCCCCCAGTCAAAGGCCGCGGGAGATGTCTGGGACCCTGTGAAAGAAGTGGGGGAATTACCTAGCAGAGGTCTGGCATGAAGGGAGGGGGGTTGAGGATGGAGAAAGAGGTGGGGGGGCGGGGCTACCCTTATTCATTAGTCCGTCTGGGGTCCAAGGCGGGGTCACACAATGTGACGGTTGTTCTCCAGACCCCCAGACCCCAGCAGACACGTTTAATGGCCACCGTTTCCTCTCCAGACAGAGAGAGAGAGAGAGGGAGAGAGGGAGGGGGGCGAGGTTGGAGTGAAGGTGACAGAGGGGGGGTGGGGGGGCTTTGGGAGACTAAAGAGCAGAATGATGGAAAAAAGGTAAAGACAGAAAGTGAAAACAGTTTAGAACGAGAGAAAGTTAAAAAGAAAAAAAAAGATCTGGGAAAGAGAAATGAAGACGGGCTGTTACCTCGGATTCACATTTCTGGGTCTGTCAGGTTCCCGCTCGGCGTGTTTGTACCTGCCCGGAGAGAAACGGCGCAACATTCCACCTCTGGATGCCTCCTTCTGTTTTTTCATGAGCTCCAAAGTTAAAGGGTCACAATTTAGGACAATTACGGGGGTCAAAGGTCGTGGTTATCGTGGATAAGTGGATTCACACAAAGCCAACAACGAACGTTTCTCACGGAAAAACATGTGAAAAGTGGATAGTTTCCACTTGAGATAAACATTGATATTACCAATAAAACCTCATTTAAAACTACTATTAATTATTGTGATCAAACGAGGAGACTGAGGCTTCCCAGCATTAGTGGAAAACAGCATGCAAATCACATGTATTTCCGTTCCACACACACATGTTTGAAACAAGGCATTTGATAATGTCAAAATGTCAGAGGTTCCGGTAATAGCTAGCTTTCTTTAAGTTCATTATATTTGCTGAGATCCGCTGCTCCAGGTTCAGTAGTTTGGCCCCGGGCAGAAATCAATGACCACAAAAAGGTTTTTTCATTCCACACCAAGTAATCAAGGTTATGGAAAAGGGCACGCATTAACACAATCCCACTGAAATATGCAGAGTTCATGTGCATATGTTCTGGGTTTAAATAGAAACTCAAATGTCAAGTGTAAACGCATGCAGATCCGAGCGAAACGCGGCGGAGAAGCGGATATTGATACTATGAATGGAAGCTCAGCAAGGTACGACTCCAGTTAGGGATCAGTCAGGGTGCGGAAATTAACAAACGACCGAGGTTTTAGCGTATAGCCTCACCTGAGAGTCAATTATTATGTTAATAACAGGGTTTCAAGACATAATCGTAAAGCAATTTAAATGTTAGAACAATTTTCTGCACGTATTAGGAGCCCAAAACCAGAAAGAATGACTCTCGTCATTAAAACGAACGCGTGCATCGGTTTTGAACGCACCACGGCTAATGGCGAATGACTCTCATTTAATGGGCTGTTATAATAGGGTTCAAGATGGGATTGAAAGATAGCACATTAACTAGTACCTAGATATCCATTCCTACATCCGTCTCTGGAGGTTTCCTCTTAGTCTTAGGTACTAATTTGTCGCTTTACGCCGGCACCAATTAGATTAATTTCATTAGACAGGCTAGTTTAGTGAAACCCCCTCCTCTGGAGCTCAGAGACAGGGGGTTTCTGTCTTCTTCCCTTCTCTTAGTCTCTATATGCAGCTTATATCCCCAAAGGTTTTCATCATGAACTTGAAATGTTTTTGATCCACTCAACCGCCAGAAATAGAGAGAGCAAGAAAAGGTATTTTTGAAGATTCCATCTGTTAATCATCCGGGACGCTAAATACGTCTGATTTTTATCTTAATGCCTTAAACACCAGAAACAGGTATCAGTTTACCCAACTGCACGTCTTCACCAGGCTAATGACGCACGTATGATCTCGCTCACTTCTAAAAATCCTTCATGTCTGCACCTTCTTCTGAAATGTCTCGCGGCCAAAACACATGTTGATGCCGCCGCCGAGCGTTAGTTAACGCTGCTCGCCGGGCTGACAAGAGCAAGAAGATTAGGGGTCATGTCAGCTTCAGATTATTGGAGGATTTTACATTTATAAACCTGTGCTGGGTCTAATTTAACTGCACCTTCAGGGACCTTAAAACATGTCTGGTATGAGAGAAACAGATGTGGGGCTCTGTTAATGGGGAAATAGCAGCAACCCGGAAGCCCCGCAGTCACTTTAAAAGAGCCGAGAAAAAGAGCGGCGGACACGAAGACAAGGCCAAACAGGCTCACTCATCTTCTCCCTCTCTGTCTCAGGAGTTACACTCAGAAGGAAAAGACTCTTCTGACTATAACTCCTCTTTACTCTGCTGCCACTTCCACTCTCCGGCCCGTCTCTTCCTCTTAGGTGGAGCTTCGCAAGACTAGGCTGGGTCTTGTGCCATCTACTGTTGATTGGGCCTCCCAGCCAAACATTTAGCATCTAGGGATACTTTCCTGGCACCGGCTCACTGGCCGTGGCCCAGGACCCCGGAGCTTGTGTTCTGGTCAGCTGGCAGAGCAGTTGAGAGTTAAACACCTTGGACTGTGAAATCAAAGGCGTCGCAGGGATTTGACTTGTACGATCTTTTTCGGAATATTATGTCACCGCGTCCTGAGGGGAAGTGGGAGGAATGGAAAGAGATTACGCGAAGTGATATATTGTATCCTTTTTGCTGCCGTTTCTGCAGCGGAGACAGTTTGTAGCCACGAGGAAAAGTTTGATCACTCCAGGGAAGTTCAAGCCGAGCTGAAAGAAAGTAAAGGTTGAGGTTACAATAGGCCGGCTGTCTGGTTGATTGTGTACTTGAATGCACCAATGGTGCTTATGAAATTCTGATCACAAGTACTTCTGTGTCTCTCCTCATCTTCTCGGCCTTTCTCCCCCTGAAGATCCGTCTGTGTGCCTCCTTTAAGCTTTTAGGCTGGAGAGTTTAAAGGGATCTGCTTCTCATTTGAGGGCCTTCAGTTGTCACCACACCTAATGCAGAGGGCAGATTTTCCCCATTGAGAGACCAGCAACGCTGGAGAGGACTGCAGATTGCTAGGCTATCCCTCGTGAAAATGAAGCTGACCAGTACCTGGACTCATCTGACCTACCATGGAGTGTTTGACCTTGTCCTCAAATCCAGCAGTATAATGTCAGACTGACCTCATCACCTCACGGAAAGCTGTTATAAAATACATGTAACGTTGATCATTTAGGGCCGTCTTACCCGTCTCTTATCCCAGAACAGCAAAACGGAATAATCCTAATTCACATCAAATCATTGGCAAAATGAGCCCCCATCATCCACACACACACACACACACATACACCAGCAGTAGAGTCATGCACCCACCCTTGTCATACAGCTCGGTATAAGAGTGTCAAAGCAATGCCTTATCAGTGGCCAATCATTGGTTCTGTTCCATATGGCACAGATCACAAGCTCATCGCTTCCTAGTCCTACTGTCAGACAGGACTGTTAATTGGGCGACAAGATCAGAGGCAATATTACAAGCCAATTAAAGCGATCGGGACAGATTGCCAAGCGATGAGCTTCAGTGCGTAATTGAGAGTGTGAAGTGCTTGTCACCTCTGTCTGCCTCCGACTTTATCTGTCCGTCTCTCTCTCTCTCTCTCTCTCTCTCTCTTTTGGTCCATCTGAATAAGTGATGAGGCTGCAGAGGACTAAAACTAGTTAGCGCATTAGGGATCTCGCTCGGGGCCCCTTATTCATTACTCTTGCAGCAGGATGCAGCGGATTTGGGTTAGAGAGTTTGCTGCACCACCTGACTGCAGCCGTTACTGCGGTGAGTGTTCTCGAGGCGCTGATGTACCCACACCGGAGCAGACAGCAAACATTATAAGCTCTCTCTTCAGCCATCCGTTCAAGATTGAGATATTTGTTGTTTCATGAATCTTGGCTTGTTTGATTTCTGCCAATTTGTGTGTGTGCGTGTGTGTGTGTGTGCGTGTGCGCTTGTGTGAGAGAGCGAGACCGATCCATACGACAGCTACTTTAATTTGTTCTGGGAATATTGTTGTACTGGTGCAGTCCACTGGGAAGCACCTGCATGCCAAGTTTGCTTAATCATGCAAAAAGAACAGAAAAATGCATTACAGATGTCAGACCGCGTCCCGGTGGAGACAGAGATTTGACAAACACCTTGAAACCTGAGGGAACAGCGGTGCAAAATTCATTTCTGTAGCATTCAGGTAGATCCCGTCACCGGAACGACAGTTCTGACCCTGATATTTAGTACATAGGGCGTGCATACAGTAAACCATCATCTGTAGCTTCCTATTTTGCTCTTTATGCATTAGGAGGGGAAACACACAGAAACAGAAAGTACACAAATAATACGTTAAAAAAACAACCCTTATCAAATCTGATCTGCTCTGTGTAATCACCAATTCAAATAACCATATAATGACCATCAGATCTGAGTCTCCGCTCACCGCCGGCAACAGAGATCCAGCAAACGTCCCAAACTACCTTTTTACATGGATATTCTCGCTATATATCGATTTCCATCTGATACTGTACTCTCACAGGGTCATCGTTACGACTACTATAGACATTTGAACTATATACACTATATTGACAAAAGTATTAGGCCACCTACACATTACGCATTCCATATTTATAGGCATCAATATGAAGTTGGTCCCCCCTGCAGCTACAAGCAGGGCTGCACATTGGATTACACAATCTGGGGATTCTCACATCTAAACATAATAAAAACCAAGTCCAGATCTCGTCCGTCACATGCTCATCTCTCAGCCCCGATGCACGTTCACTTGTCAAAAGAAGACCGAGACATTTGACCCAAAGCCAGCTGTTGACCTGTGGGACAGGGAGAGGGGGGGTGCATCTGCAGCATCTTCATCATCTACCATGCAAGAAGTTGAAATAGAGGACAGTGAAGGAGACACTGAGGAGGACAGTGAGGAAGACTTATTGAAACTACGCTACGTGTGGGACGAGTACCAAACATTGTCTCCTGGTACTCATTTGACGAACAAAGTTATGTGCACCCCTGGCTATAACAGCTTCCACTCTTCTGGGAAGGCTTTCGGAGCGTGACTGTGAATCTTTGCCCGTCCATCCAGAAGAGCATTTGTGAGGTCAGACACTGATGTTGGACGAGAGGACCTGGCTCGCAATCTCCGTTCTAAATCATCCCAAAGTCGTTCAATGGGGTTGAGGTCAGGGCTCTGTGGGGGCCAGTCAAGTTCTTCCACACCAAACTCGTCCTACCAGGTCTTTATGGACCTGCTTTGTGCACTGGGGGAGTCATGCTGGAATAGAAAAGGTCCTTCCCCAAACTGTTTCCACAAAGTTGGAAGCATAGACTTGTCCAACCCCAGAAAAACAAGTTGGCCTAACACAGTCAGGCAGGTAACATTCTCCTGTCAGTCACCAAACCCAGACTGGTCCATCAGACTGCCAGATAGAGAAGCGTGATCCATCACTCCACAGAATACGTGTCCACTGCTCCAGAGTCCAGTGGCGGCGTGCTGTACACCACTGCATCCGACGCTTGGCATTGTGCTTGGTGATGTAAGGCCTGCATGCAGCTGCTCGGCCATGAAGCTCTCGGCCACAGTTTTGGTGCTGATATCAATGCCAGAGCTGGTTTGGAACTCTGCAGTGCTG